>OW569324.1:8141565-8424042 GCA_937595015.1 Polyommatus icarus | reverse complement strand
CCCCCTCTCCCCTCACCACTCATCCCCCTTTCCCCTCTCCCCTCCCCTCTCCCCTCTCCCCCGCTCCTCTCTCCCCTCGACTCTCGACTCTCAACTCTCGACTCGACTTTAATATATACTAGAATAGATAATTGAACCGATGAATTGAGATGAGTAAGTAACTTTCTGTTTAGTCGTTGTCAAAGGCGTGTTAGGTACACGCATTGAATTCACATCTAGTCGTAAGATAAATCTCTCCCCCTCCCCTCTCTCCCCTCTCTCCCCTCTCCCTGGTGAAGAACGGACGAAGGATACTTCTTGGTCTGGAAAAAATTACGGTTCCTGTACATTGCATTAATAATTGCATAAATACAATCTCTTTAGTTTTTACTTTTAAATGCCGTCGCGATTTTTATTCATAAAATATATTTTTTTGATAAAATCAAATAAGGTTTTAGGGCATTTCATTTCGATCACATAATTTTTTCTTAAAGAATTTAGAATCCTTAGTGATTTCCTGCCGAGGTGCACCAAAATCATGGTGTAGGTATCTACAAAATATCTAGATTCATCCGCATGATAATATTATTTTTACGATTTTTTGTGCAGATTTTATTACTCCAGTGCTAAGATGTAATAATTTTTCTATTGCTATGGATTGGACATATCATATATCATTTTACAATGTTTTGACATGTATACGTAAAAATCTGTCTCTGTGTTGCGGTAATCTGTACATTGTTTTCTGACTAGCTGTAATGTTTACATTTTTTGACTTTCAAACCTACCAAAACCGTAAAAATGATCGTTTGGTGAATATAAATTATCGAATAGCATCTTATTAGGTAGTCTCTCGCCAAATAATTAAGGTTACAAAGCAATATTGTAGTATTTGTAAACCAAAAATGTTGACTAGGTTCCGGAATAAAACCCAGTCTACTGACCACTGCCCAAGACGTCAAATTACGGCGCTATTTTGTACTAGTATTCCACTAGTATTAGATAAGTATGACGTATTATAATTACATTACAAGAAATAACGTATTCGACATTCACTGGCAAATATTTCGAAACGAATCAACGTGTTTATTTTAGAATATTTTATTTTTTATTTCTAAGTTTCTTTTTTTTCTATTATTATTTGATATTCTTCTGTGTATTTTATAATGGTGGTGTTTTTTTGTTACGTTAAATTGAATAAATGATTCTTATTCTTTTTCTTATTCGTATGGGACCACGGCGATTCTGCCAGTATACTGGGATATATTTGTGAACATACTCTAGTTTTTCTATGATAGACAATCAGCGCTCTGACACACAGATTTGACTGATGTTGGAGTTTTGGCGGGCATCTGAAAGAGTGCTGTTGTGTTTCGTATTATTTTCCTAAAATTGTGTTAGATGGGTTTTTAATGTGTAATATTGGTAGAATATTAGCCATTAGATATTCCTGTTCATGCACAAGTGTAGGAAAGTGATGTAATATCCAGAAACGTGCTATTTTGTGTTCCCTCCAAAACTCCATCGAAAGTTTCAGTAAAGCGTCTACTGAATCGACCGACTTGACTCCTTGACTGTATTGACTTTTACTTAGACTTTGACTAGACTTTAGACCTGACGATACATGAAAACGATGATGAAAATTGTAATAAGAGGCATATGGTTTTCCCGCCATATTCCTTACCTTTTTACCTTGTCTGTGGCACAACATACACATCCATTGTGTCAAGTTGCCAAAAAAGAAGAAAAAGAAGAAAGAAAGAAAGACTGATGTCATTTTTTTATTTTCGATGGAAAGTAAAAAAGTAAAAAGTAAAGTGGATTTTTTGTACCAAATATTCATGATCAGGCGTTGCTCTCACATATCAACAGATTGTTCAAATTTGTAAACAAAGCGATTTATCTTTATAATTGATATATTTTATCAAAAACGAAGCTGATGGGTGCCTCCGGAATCATGATTGAAACATTTTGGCGTAAAAATATTTATTCCTGTATTTATTTTCGCTGAATTCTAGAGGAAATAAAATTTTGAAAGTGAAGAATTTTTTTAGTGGTAAATGGATATAAATCAAAATTTTAAGCTGACCCTAACCTTGGTAAGGAACGTAACTAACTTCCAAAAAATGTTTGAATGCTTATAATTACTTGTGGTCAAAGTTGTAGTGAAAAAAAAAAAAAAATTTCACTAATCCTCGTTGTATGCGGCCTTAATTACAATTGACTAATTAATAGCCGTCCCTGAGTGTGGCAGTTAAATACATAAGTCCATTAACTTTAGACTTATGTATGTAGTTATTTAAAAATATTTGCCATTTAATAGTTATTGTACACTAGCGACCCGCACCGGCGTCGCACGGGCATAAAATATATAGTCACTGAAAAAATGATTAAAATCGATAGCCTATGATCCTTCGCGTGGTCTACTTCTAATCTGTGCCAAATAACATAAAAATTGCTCCAGTAGTTCGCGGGATAAGCCCTTTCAAATAATTTCCCCGGTTTTTTCCACATTCTCCTATTAGTCTTAGCGTGATAAAAATATATAGTCTTCTTCAATAAATGGGCTATCTAACACAAATAATTTTTTAAATCGGACCTAGTTCCTGAGATTAGGGCGTTCAAAATAGCCCTTTCAAATAATTTTCCCCATTTTTTCCACATTTTCCTCTATTTCTTCGCTCTTAATTAAGTCTTAGCGTGATAAAAATATATAGCCTATAGCCTTCCTCGATAAATAGGCTATCTAACACTGAAAGAATCATCAAAATCTGTTGCGTAGTTTAAAAGATTAAAGGGAACAAAGGAACATGAGGGGAAAAAAGCGACTTTGTTTTATAATATGTATTAGATAAAATATTTTCAATAAAATTCAATTAAAAAAGCTTCAATATCTGTAAAATGTCACCCAGTACTCTATAATTTAGAGTTTTATTTTATACTACTTTACTATGTTGCATTGTATGAATGCTTAGTAAAATACAGTACATCAAACATACATTCAGTCTTTCATTTAGATCGACAATGTACTAAGAATGTTCTTAAAATATTAATACGTAATAATATTCAATATTATTAATAAAACGCGTCACAATGTATTCATGAGATATATCAATACGGTGTAATCCTCGGACTTAAGTAAAGTCCCTACAGGTTTAATAGAAGACACGCGCCCTACGCGTGCCCTCCGCATGCATAATGCAGGACGTCCCGCTACGCCGTCCGCCCTACGATATCGCGCAGGGTTGACAGTTGACACAACTATTATTCTTCTGCTATAAGGGCTCTCGATTACTGGAGACACAGTGACAGTCTCAAGACACTACAGTTAAACAAATCACATGGAGATGAACACACGCAAACAAATATTTTCTATTACACGTTGCCTGCAACTTCGTTTTCACTACACACACACACACCACACACACACACACACACACACACACACACACACACACACACACACACACACACACAAACACACACACACACACACACTTCAGAAACTTCACTTTGATTCGTTTATCGCGAGCATGCCGTAGATACTTTTTTGCTGGACAAACAATATTCTACACCCCTTTTCTGGGATTCAAAGATTATTCATATCAAAAGTCATCAAAATTAGTTCAGCGGTTTAAGCGTAACAGGCATACAGACACACTTTCGTATTTAAAATATTAAGTATGGATCGCAGTGGTCTGTCTAAAAACTGTCGTGGCTCAAGTGAGAGCCCTAAATGTTATGAGTATTATCTGTTTGCAGCCCTATATAATTTAATACAAGTCTCTTTCTATAATATTACAGCGCCTTTAACACTTACCCCACATTCAACCCTAAAATATCAAATAACTACCTATTTATTGTCTTTTATACAAACTTGATTTGATTTTTTTCAATTTAACCAAGTTCGGCTAAACGTCTTAGTTTTTCCTACAATTTCGGAGCTAAAACCGAACTTTATTCGATATGATAAATTGTTTAATATAAGTGTTGCTGGTTTAAAAAAAACATAAAAATTAAGTAATAAAGAAACTTAAACTAAGAAAATCTATTCTCATGAATATAATTGTTTTTAATTCGCTTCACAATTTCTACATCCGGCTGTCTGGACCGTGGAGGACGAAAAGTCAATTGTATTAATTTATGCGAGCGGGGCCGCGTGCGGCGACTAGGCTGTCTCGCCTCGATAAATTATGTCTAGCGTCTCGACTGTCGACGACTTCGCGGAAACTCTAATGGCGCAAACCGCAGCCCGCAGCCTCGGCCCAAGACACAGGAGTACAACAGAAATCGGTACATACTACACAAAAAATCTACATGTTGAGAACATTACCTCCTCCTATTTTAAAGTAGGTTAAAATAGTAATAAGTGAAATAAAACGCATGGGTTATTTAAGTAGAACTTACACCTTAGTGGCTAGCAATTTAAGCATTTGTTATTCATGGTCTGGAATTAAAAATGCAAGTAAGTACAGATTGCCTTCTAGTTTCTTAATATAAAAGATGTTTATTTTATATTGTCGATGATCATTGATCATATTAATTAAAGACGTAAGTGGAAGAAGTAACTTACAAGTAACAATTTAAAAAGGTTCGTTTTTTGCATAACTGGAAGCTTTAGGACCAGTAAAATGATTTTAAATAAACACAAATTTGATATAATATGCATACCCATGTTACATATTAGTCATATCATGATGTACGTTTAAAATTAACTTAGGTAAGTTTTAAAATTATATGGGAAAAATGAGTAATTAGTTATAAAATCTTAGTTATTTAAAAAAAAATGTTACCTGAATTTTTCCTACCTCTCTATTAAATTTGAAATTTTGAAAAACAAGTGAAATGCTCAATTCCTTGAAATTATAATTAAATATTATATTGTAAAACGCAGGATGTTATGAATTAAGGCAGAGGCTGCAGTATAAGAGGGCGTACAAGGCGGAGCGTCGTGGCGACCGCCCACCGCACTCGCGATCGCGGTAGATAGCTCGCAGATAACAAAAGAATCATACCTCAGTGCTTAATATTCGTAGATTAATATCGGTATAATAATTATGTAATAATATTGAATATAGCAGTACTAGAACTAGGTAGGTAGGTATTAATGTAAGTGGGCCCTATGGTATAAGAGTCTAATTACCAAAAAACTTAATAATAATATGTAATTTATTACGTTTGCCTCAATTCACAATTACATTGATTGAAGCAGAGGATGAAAAGGCAGATAGTACTAGCTAGAGAGTAAACAAGTGGATAACTTAATATATGTTCCGACAGAGCAAAACTACAGGATTTTATTGTAATTAAGCTATGAGACCCACAAAAGTAGAAAAACAGATTACGCAACCATTAACCGGAATGGAACCTTGCCATTAAGCATGGTGTCTAATGCCACAGCCCCGCACATCAATGTGGGAATCGGGAACTAAAAACCGCCAAAGTTTCTAATTTCTAAATATCCAACAAACTATTATTAGTGAAAATGAAGTTTAGATAGTGCAAAATATACTGAGGTCGCGGTATTATCTGCGATCGTGCTGAAAGGCGGTAAGTCCAGTGAGTGGGTCTATCGTGTGACTCACGAGGCGGGAATGTGAAAGCGGGCAGCAGTTCCCACGACTCTGCAATTATCATGTCCATCTAACTGTATACAAGTTTTTCAGCTACAAGTCAAATCTCATACTAAACACCTTTAATATTAAGATACATAATAATAACAATAAGGAACATGCATGGCATACAAGCTACAGCCTCCGCCCTACAAGAAAGCAGGGAAAAGGCTAAAAGGGTTGTACGTACTATCTACTTCATTTAGTTGGGACTTTATGTCAAGTTTCCAGACCAAATAAAACGGGGAAAGGAATGTTGATATACTGAAGATTATATTGCTGTATTTTTATTATAACTTTGTAGCTTTCAGATTATGAGTTTATAAGGCTTTAAAAACGGTCAATTATGGAATCTCCGGAGGGAACGCCCTTAAGGCACTCATAACATACTGTAGTATGTTAGTAATCAGTAATCAGTATCTTAACTCCCAAACTATAGATTTCTAAAAATATACATTTTGATGATTCACAATCTATTCAGTGATAAAAATTTATACTTAATAATAAACAAAACATTATAATAATTATTTTTTATCACGTTAGATAACGTGTATTATCGGATGATACCCGATTCGGTTGGTTACAAAATATTATCTGAACATATCTGACAGTTTGAAAAAGTCGATGAGTCAGCCGCAGCTCATAAAGATTTATATATCAGTGCGTTACAAGAAGACACGACGCTTTAAAAATTAAAATATATATTACTCCTATTAGGTAGAGCCCTTCGTAGAGTCACTACATCTATTTTACTTAAGTCTATTTGCACAAATACTTAAAGTTATCCCTGACTTAAAAAATCGGTTGTCTTTAAAGTCGGTTTACTGACGATAGTTGAACGTGACAACGTATGACGTTGTCACGTTCATTAGTTCCGCTTCTTCTTCCGAGTCTCTATAAATAGAAACAAACTTTTTCAACTGTAACCTAAAGTTATTTCGATGTATTTCTTTCAAATGATTGTCTAAAAATATTTATAATGAGTAAAATAAACTATTCGCAATACAAAACGCTACATACGTTCGTGAAATCCAGTAAAATCTTCGAACAAAGCACAAGTCATACCTTGACACGTAGGAAATAGAGAACAATTTTAAATAGCCGAAGTAATACTAATAGCTCACAGATTGTTTATTTATTTTTCATTTCATTCAGTTCATTGATCATTCATTTTTCGTCAATGTATCAAAGGTCATAACTCACCAAACTTCTTCATACAAAAGTATTCTCTAAGTCATCTCGTATGTAATATAATCGAAAAAAAGAGCACGGCCCAGGTGGGCCTTACCGCCTTACGGTTGTTGAAAGACTTGAAAGTGTAAATGGAACGCCTCAGAGCTGCTGTCAGCGAGGCAACGCCGCATGAACTATCATGTTTTTCGGGCGCGCACCCCATATCGAATTATAAGACGTTATCACGTCAATAATAATTAAGATTATATATCGTATAATAAAAGAAGCAGAACAGGAAAGACATAATGTTATATTTCTGAGGGCGAACTCAAATCCGAGTGATCTTCAGAGAGCAATTCTACGAGGCCAATACTTCTTATATTTGTATATGAATTAAATTTATTTATTACATTATGCATGACTTATATTCTACGAATAATAAATCTATTAACTCTTATATTCATTCATAATATTTTTACATATTATAGTAGTAAAGATTAGAGAACAAACTCTCGTCTGCTGGATGCTCACCTACATACCAATTTCAATACATTATTAAAACATTTCAATTAGTAGACTTGTTATTGTAAACTTTTACAGATAATTCTCGTTTACATTGTATCCGTGTGAAGCCAGGGCGGGTCGCTAGGTAATATAAAATAAATGTTCCCTACCAAAAGCGTTGTGACCTCACGACAGCGAAAGCCCCGAGATCCGCATTGAATTGCAAATGGCGACCCGCTGGGCGCAGCCCTACTACTTTTCCTTATTAACTACTTGTCCCCTTGCTTGGGATGTGTCAGTTAAAGTGTTAAACCAGGAATGCGTTCAGAAGATTTTTTGTTATTGTAATTTAATAAATTTTTTGCCTTACTTCATTAATGATATTATAATATATTAACTATTATAGAATACTTAACCAATCATATCGTATTTTGATGATGACAACTAATTTTTAGGGTTCCGTACCAAAAGGGTAAAAACGGGGCCCTATTACTGAGACTTCGATGTCTGTCCGTCTGTCTGTCTGTCTCCAGGCTGTAACTCAAGAACCACTATAGCTAGACTACTGAAATTTTCACAAATTGTGTATATCTGTTGCCGCTATAACAACAAACACTAAAAACAAAATAAAGTTAATATTTAAGGGGGGCAACAAACGTGATTTTTTTGGCTATTTTGCTCGTAATCCATAATGGCAACAGGTAGGTGGTAGTAGATACATAAAATAAAAATATTCACAAAATCCTTAAGATGAAGTGGTAGGGTGCGCATCGTGTTTCTGAGGGGGTGAGGTATGAAGCGTGGCGGGAGCATGCACGGGGCAACCATCTTCCGCCCCGCGCTTTCTATGCGCACGCCTGGTTATTCTCTTATTCCTGGTCTTATTATCTTGTTTTGGACAATTTTTTTCCTTAGTAGGCATAAATGAGAATAAGGGTCGCCGCACACTTGACCGAGTATAGTTATTGGTATTATATTGTTTTTGAAATTTTTTTTCCTTAGTTGGTATTGTATGAATAGAAATAAGGGTCACCGTACACTTGACCGGGTATCGGTATCGGTATTATCTTGTTTTGGACAAAGTCTATAACTACTAAATTAAATGACCATACAGTACGACGTTCAATGTTATAAGTTCGGGCGATGTCGGCGAACGATTTGCGACAATCGAGTTGCTCACCGGCCGCCGCGTTTTGAAGTTATTGTACGTCGGTGCAAAAATACACCTAATCGAACATTTTTACGTCTCGAATTTTTTGATTCATGCTTTAATTATTTGGTTTTGCGATTGCAGATTTTTATATAATTGATGGTTATTTAGCTGTTCATTACATTTTCGTTATATTTTATTAAATATACCTATAGTTTTTTTTTTAATAATTAGTTATATCCAAAAAAGGTCCTCGGGGGCACTGAGGTAGTAGTTCTTGTTTTTGTATAGACTTTGTCCCTGGACATGGTAATACCAGTTACTATTCTTGTCAATTGATGTGTTCCCGTCTTTTTTTAACCGACTTCCAAAAAACGGGGAGGTTATATGTTCGGCTGTGGATATTTTTTATCTTTTATTTTTGTATGTTCAACGATTACTCCGCCGTATGTGAACCGATTTTAGAAATTTTTGTTTTGTTGTATTTGGTTTCACTCCAATTTGGTACCATGTTCACAAAAGTGGTGACCTGATGATGGGATCCAGGAGTAATCGAGGGAACTCCTCGAAATTTATATGGAAACATATAGTGATTTTGGTTTTATGTGAAGTGTACTAAGAATATGCTACCAAAAAGTCAAATCAAGGTATACCATGGTTTCGAAGATGCTGAGAGAACTCCTGACTCCTTATAGATACACGTTTGGGAGTTTCGGCGTTGTTTTAAGAACAGAAAGCATATGCTACTATGCAATTCATATTCATCATCATAATCATCATCATCATCATCGTCATCATCATTACCACGTCGTGTTAAGATCACCAATGTCTCATGGCACAGAATAGATAATAGTACAAGGCATAGGTATGGATATACTAATAATAATAATTATTATGTACTGTATAACATAGATGGCGCACTAAGTATCGATTTGAAATTGAATTCTTGATTACAAGAACAGCTGTCAATAATTATGATAATATTATATTGATTTTGAGTTCACCTAGCTACGCTACATTCTATGCAAGTTTATACAATTTTTTATCTGATAGATCCTTCGATCGTGGAAAAACGAGACACAATAGCCTTTCTATTGTTATCGCAATCGCCGGTGACCGCTTGGGGCTTGAAGCATTAAAATTATTAAATTACTTAGCACAATATGTTCACTTCACTGATAATATATTATTTTGTGAGTGTGAATTGTGAGTTGTGACTCTTAACAAATTGTAATAAGATACGTAAAATATACGCGAAGGTTTACCTACTAGTGTAACTAAAAAGGGTGAAATTATTATTATTTTTTAACAAAAAATTAAAACCGACTTTCGAGGTAAAAATAATAATAACATTAATATGAACTAAAAAGTATCAAATAATTTTTACTATCTAATAGTGCCTTTTTCCGAATTCGGCTAAACCTCAACTATTTCTGTACTCAATCTTCATAATTTTGAAGTCGGTGCCAGTTCCAAAAGTTTCAAATATTCTGTCAGAGGACTGAAGATTCAGCTATCTGGTACCGACTTCAAAATAATGAAGATTGAGTACAGAAATAGTTGAGGTTTAGCCGAATTCGGAAAAAGGCACTATTAGATAGTAAAAATTATTTAATACTTTTTAGATCGTATTAATGTTATTATTGTTTTTACCTTGGAAGTCGGTTTTAATTTTTTGTTAAAAAATAATATTATGTTTTAATTATGTGTAAGTCTCACCCTTCTAAAACTTGAACAGAATTATCTGAACAATTTTTCTTTTATATTTGGTTGCACAACCATAGCTCGATATCTGTAAGAAACATAATAACATTCTTCTTCATTCTATCTCTTCGGTCTTCAAAAGCAAAAGACAAAGCAAAATACACATTACCATCCTATTTGTTGGGAGTCCCTAAATGTAATATAATAATAATAATAGCTCCCACACCGGCTTCGGTGACGGTGGCCGGTTTCATTGAAACCAGGCCAGCTATGCATGAGTAATTTTATAATGCCCAAGTGTGTGCGCAGTACACAAGAGCACTCTCTATTCCTTTACTCTCATAACCCTGTGGGACGGAAGACTGACATGACTAGCGAGAGTTCAGGCGCAGGACCGACTTTTTACATGCCCATCCGACGCATGGATCATCTAACTTGTCAGACAATCAGGTGATCAGCCTGCATTGTCCTAACCAAACTTGGAAATATCATGTTTCCAACGCGGGAATCGAACCCACGACCTCCGAGTCAAAAGCCGCGCTCTATACCACTAGACCACGGAGGCGTTCAAATGTGTTGTTCTAGTAACTGTTCAATATTGTTATTGATACTGGACAATACCCTTATTCTCATTTCTACTCATTCATACCTACTAAGGAAACAATTGTGTCAAAAAAATATTATAAGTACCGATACCCAGTCACGTGTACGGTGACCCTTATTTCTACTCATTCATACCTACTGAGGAAAAAAATAGTCTAAAACAAGATAATACCGATACCGATACCAGATCAAGTGTGCGGTGACGCTTATTCTTGTTTCTACAAATTCATGCCTACAGAGGAAAAGAATAGTCAAAACAAAATACCCAATACCTATACCGGTACCCGGTCAAATATGCGGTGACCCTTATTCTCATGCCTACTGAGGAAAAAAATAACGTCAAAAAAAGATAATACCGATACTCAGTCAAGTGTACGGTGACCCTTATTTCTACTCATTCGTATCTAATGAGGAAAAAAACTAACTAAAAAAAGATAATACCGATAATACCTATAAGTACTCTGTTCTTCTTCTTATCGTGTGGACTTTGCATGGTATAAGTACACTTGCAAGCCCTAGTCAAGTCATTTTCACATCAAATTCTCGTAAAGAGCGGGCCGACGAGTAGTACGTGTCTGCTTGCGACGAGGCTCCGCGGCCGACTGAATCGCCTGCCCCGCATCCCCGCCGCCCTCATACAGTGCGAGCGTTATAGGTATTATTTTATTTTGAATGACTAACTATCATTTTAGTGAAAACCATAAATACTACCTTATGGGATTTGATGAAAGGTTTATGAAAAGATAAATTTTTTACTAGAATTGTATCTAAATTCGCCGTAAAATCGAAAAATTGCAATTAAATGGCAATTTATGATGATTTTCACGATTTTTTTCTATCGAGGCAAATTACTGTAATCGTGTTTCGAAGAATATAACGTTATTAGGCATATCTTTACCCTTACGCCGGTATGAATAACATTGTATGAATTTTAGCGGTTGATATCTAAAAACAGGTTTAAAGATACCCTAGATCGCGATATTATACGCTTCTGGCCCTACCACTTCATCTTAATTATATTCGTACTTTAATCCTTATTTTCGGAAATCTATTGTTATTCTATTGTTGTCGCGGTCACCGGTGTCCTTATGGGGCTTTATGGGTTAATATTAATTATTAAGTAATTAATAAAAAAATTTAAATAAAATAAATAATGAAGGGCGGCTCCCATACAAAAAACACTATTTATTCGCTCTATAACTCTACAGAACCCTTCGTACACGATTCCGAATCACACTTCGCCGATTTTTTTATATTTAGGTAGATGGTCTGGTTTAATGGAAGTTTTTTTCTTAGTCAATTTTTCTCCGGGGAGATGAGATAGAGATTTGTAAAGCACAAAGCTGAGTCGTTTAACCAGTATATTATGCACATAATATAATAAAATTATTAAATACAATTTAAGTAATTTATAACCGAGTATTTAAAAACAATCGTTATTTTTAAGACCTCCACCTTCAGCTACTCAAGTAATAATGCGAAGATGTCATAAAACCCACCGAGTGACTTTATGATCGGATTAAGTAGTATTTACGGCATAAAGTGTCTCCCACTAAATTCATCATTTTTAGGGTTCCGTAGTCAACAAGGAACCCTTATAGTTTCGGTTTGTCCGTCAGTCTGTGTGTCCGCTGTTTTACTCAGAGACAATATAGGGCCTACTAAGCCGTAATTTGACATGAATGCACATATTAATAAATTATAATAATGCCGACAGAATGGTATAATAACACTGGTCAACAAAATTTTAACTTTATCGTGCCACACGGACTTTTTTGATATTTTTTACTTTAATTGGTGATTGTAAGAAAAAATAAACAGTTAAAAAAATTTGCTAGACAAGGATTTTATTATATTGAGTAATTTAAAATATTAAGAAAAAACACAGATCTCGTAAATAATAAGTTTATTTTTTTTATAAATGACTTAATAATCTAAGATTTTCTTGAATATTTAGCTTCTGGTTGGTCCCTTTTAATTGTCCAGCAGTAATCTGCTAACATATTTGGGCTCCATTTGCCCTGGTACCGCTTTTCCATATTAGAAATGTCCTGATGGAACCTCTCACCGTGCTCGTCGCTGACAGCCCCTAAATTATCAGGAAAAAAATCCAGGTGCGAGTCTAAAAAATGGATCTTTAGTGACATGTTGCAACCCAAAGACTTGTAGAAGATAAATCTCCATCCTGAGAAAAATACGTTCTGAAGTGTTGATCACGGTTTCGAAAATAGCAAACTTTTGTATTATGATGTAGCAAATTCCATTCTTTTAGACGAGATCCTAATAGTTCTGACTGCTTTTTTGACAAATTTAAATCCCGAACCAAATCATTTAGGTCTCCTTGAGTTATCAAATGTGGCTCGTTTACAATTCCTTCAAACTCAAAGTCATCGTCCTCGTCAACACATCGGCCTGAAGTGGACGGTTGTGAATTGTCGTTCTCAACAGACGTAGCTGCAACTGGTATAAGTTCTGGCAATTTTTTACAATGAGAGACTGGTCTTATAGCCGAAGGTAAGTTAGGGTAAATAACTGTGTTTTTTTTCTTGTAATTTATACCTTTTATGTCAGTGATACAAAAATAGCAATCTGAAACGTGATCTCGCTGTTCAGTCCATATCATGGGTACAGCAAACGGCATAGGTCGTGCACCTTTCTTCCAGTCAGTTAAATTTTTCACACACGTTATGCAACAGACATGAGGGGCCCAGGATTTGTCTTGATGGGCGACAGAAAAACCAAAACATTGGTGATAACACTCCAACACAAGATTCGTAAAATTTCGTCGTTGTTTTTTGAATGTAAGTTCTCCGCAGACAAAACAAAACGAGTTAGGATCATTATTACACTTCCTCGACATGTTCACAGGGTTAATAAATCACTTAAAAGTGTTCAAATTCAACGACAAATATTTTTATAATGATTTACTTGTAAGCGTTTCTGTTAATTTACTGCCGTAGTACTAGTTATGAGTATTACCGTATCACAACTAATATGAGGCTAATTGACATATGACAACTGTGATTTAATAATGAGGGTAGATTGATAAAACAAAATTAGATATCAAAGTTCGTGTGGCAAAACCAGTGTTGACCAGTGTAATCTTAAAAATATATTATATATTTTTAATGGGGTAGGGAAGGTCTGTCGTTGGATAGGTTTTTTAAAAATATTACAAGTATTCAAAGATCATTCGAATTTAGGGAGTCATTTGTGAAATATGAAGTTTTAAAGTGGAAAAAATCATTAGAGTCCAGTGATTGTGACAGTCCGTGATTTTTTTTCATTTCCGGAAGCAACCGTTTAGCTGGGAGAAGTGGGACTTCTACCAGCTAATCGGTTGCTTCTGGAAATGTGAAAAAAATCACGGAAGTAGGAAATGTGCTAAATTTAAAAGGAAAACTATCACGCATAGCAAGACTTCATGAGTTATTGAGTAATAGTCGATCAACTAAAATAAAATACTTATATAAAAAAATGCGCGTTTTCCTGGGCTTAGATCAATTTTTCCCAAAACATAATTTAACAATATACTTACTGTACACTCAATTTGATTTACGTATTATTATTTGCGCAAAGGTATTTCGTTATTAAAGTAAGTTATACTTTATACATTCGAAGAATTACTTTATTTGAAAAAAAGGTAAACCTCTACCTAAAAAGTCACTTCATATTTGATCGTAAAGTTATTGGTGATTGCCTAAATTCGCCAAGTGGGTGTGGCTAAAGTTTTCAGTCAAGAACCAATCATGAGTAAGATCCTTTTAAAGACCACACAAAACACACTTTGTAAGAGTTAGGTATGTTTATTTACTTTTTTACAAAAATTCAACCCACGAGACCACCGTCTTAAACCCGACTCATAAATTAAGACAGGCGCCGCTCATACGACAAAAAGAAAAATATAAAACATTAGATTAATTGATATTATTATGTTTATTGCTCCTACATTACAAAACGACAATTAATGTTTGACCTTATCGACATCGACATCGTTCTCTTCCTTGATTAACATATTCTTCAGATATTTTAAATATATAAAATAAATCCGTTTTCTAAATTACTTACTAATGTCGTCAAGGGTATTCTAGATGCCACTTTGTATATTTCAATTATTAGAACTAACATAAAAAAATATTATTTACTTCCTTAAGGAAACGTTAAAAATTTATGTGAGCTATTTTTTATTCCATTTTTGTAATTTTATGCTGCTTGTAATACCAGTACCTAATACCAATAGGTACAATACCAAATACATACTGACAAATACAACAAGTGTTTAATGTCCTATCACCGAAACTTTACAAATTATATCAAATCATTTATCATGGTGCTAAATACTGAAAGAAGTTACATAACAGACCAAATAGTACCGTTATTTAACTAGTATTAGAAGTGTAATTAGTTCGTGTGATAAATCTCAAGACGCTTTGAGTCAATCCGGAACTATGAATCAGTGTAAATGTTGACTCACTTCCGGAGCCCAATTATGTTCGTACTTCGCAACGTATTTCTTAACGCCACGTGCTGACTGCCAATGCCAATGGGCATTGTCCAAAAAAAATCACATGTACTTTTCATATATTTTTTCGTTAAAATAGGGTATTTTAAGAATATAAATTAAATAATTTTGAAATTCATTGGCTAGTTTTTTCTCAATAATTTTTTAAAGTTTCGCTCTGACGTCATCATCGGCGGCCAATTGACCTCTGCAGTATGTTTAAATTTCCTTTCAATCTTATTATAATGGCTGGTTCGTCAAATGCAAGTTCTCATTATGTGAAAACTGATACGAGAAGCTTACCAAAAGTTCGAAACGTAATGTTGGTCGAATTTATTGCTAATTTAACGCCATTGAAGGTCAAACTAAGCTTAAACATATATTTTGTTCAAAAATATAAGTAACTAATGGGTATTTTTTTGGTTTATATACAGAAAAACTATCACTGACCTTATTCCTCGAAATATTTTTGTAATGAGCAAAATTAAAAAAAAATGGACAATCCCCATTCCCATAAATAACAAAATAAACAACCATACACCAATGACCGATCTATTTAAAGATGGCAATCTACAGTAAAAATAATTTTCTTCATTTAATTTGCTAACTTCCATAAAAGTTACACTCATGTTCATTACATCTTCTATACATCTTTACATCTAAATGTATATAACTCAAAGGTATATAACTAAACTAAATGTATATAACTGACTGACTGACATGTTGATCTATCAACGCACAGCCCAAACCACTGGACGGATTGGGCTGAAATTGTGCATGCAGAACAGGTAAAAATAGTAGACAGCTAGTATTAAATATCTTCTATACTTATTATAAAACAAAGTCGCTTTTTCCCTCATGTCCCTTTAATCTTTAAAACTGCGCAACGGATTTTGATTATTCTTTCAGTGTTAGATAGCCCATTTATCGAGGAAGGCTATAGGTAGCCTATATTTTATCATGCTAAGACTACTAGGAGCGTAGAAATAGAGGAAAATGTGGAAAAAAACGGGGAAAATTATTTGAAAGGGCTAACTTGAACGCGCTAATCTCAGGAACTACTGAAAAATTCTCTAAAGCCAAGAGCGAGTCGGACTCGCGCACGACGGGTTCCGTACCAATACAGAGCATAAATAGGCTAAAAATTGTGTTTTTTGTATGGGAGCCCCCTTTAAATTTTTATTTTATTTTAATATTATTATTAAATATTAAAGTACACATATAACAAAAGAATGTGTGAAAGATTCAAGTGCCTACCTCTTGAAAACGGCGTAGAATTAAATACCTACTATTTAAAACCATTTTCTATCCACATTCAAACTTGCGCTTTCCACTAAAAGGCTGACTACTGGTGCCCGTACCCTAACTTTTTTTGCTAATGTGCCTACAAATTTTGTCAATCATAGTGATTTATTTGGACAGAAATTACTTTTTTTGCTAATTTGCTTACATTTTTTGTCAATCGTAGTGATTTATTTGGACTGAAATATCGCGTTTTTTGCCCGTCAGGATTTGGTGATCATTTACTATATTTGGCGTCCGGTTACAATTTGAAGTGTAGTCACGAATAAAATAGGTAGTAGTCTTGCAATTTTAGGCTTTATTTTTTTGGTGGTAAGTATCTATTTTTGGCGAACAAGCTTAGGGTATCGGTGCATTTTTTGGTGGTCATTATATTTGTTCCCGTTAATAAACAGCAAACTGAGTGACTGACAAACATTTTGTCGTTTAATAATAATATATATTAAGTATATTTACAAGGTTAAAAAAATTAAAAAGTCGGCCCTGCGCCTGATCTCTCGCCGGCCGTGTCGGTCTTCCGTCCTGGGTTATGAGAGTAAAGGAATATAGAGAGTGCTCTTGTGTACTGCGCACACACTTGGGCACTATAAAATTACACCTGCGTAGCTGGCCTGATTTCAATGAAACCGGCCACCGTCACCGAAACCGGTGTGGGCGCTATTATTATTATTATATTTACAAGGACTTAGTCGAGGTCTCATTAAATAATTATTATTCATTTCCGTCTGTGGTATCTATTCTATAGTAATAAGTAATAACTAATTAAAGGTAGAGACGGACATTGCGACGGTAGAGTATAAGCTCAACAGTGTTTTTCATCCTATGGGTCGCTGGGGGGTCGCGAAGCTTCTGTAGAGTACCTACGTGTCGTAGTAGTGGTCGCCAGAGGTCGATAGAACTATTTCAGTTATAAAACAACAAATATTAGAAATATTTATGTTATAATATTAAGTAGGAACATTTTAACAAAAGGATATTATACGAGTAGTCATAATTATTATTAACATACATATAATATGATAAAAAAACAAAGGGTCGCGAAATATATACATATTTTCCAACCCATCATCTAAAAGGTTGAAAAACGCTGCTATAGAAAATTAATATTACTTATTTATTAAACGGCACATCAAAAAGTAGGAACTACTCATAGCTCGGCAGGAAAAACCCAAAACTTTAAACTTTCGGTTCCGGGAATACATCAATGTTCAGTATATTCAAAAGAAATTAATTAATCACGTCATTTTTACAGCCGCCAAGTTATGATGCATTCAATGATTTAATGATTTATTGCAGTCAGTTCAGTCAGGGACCAATGTAGGCTGTTTCGTGATTGGGTGAAGAATAAGAAAAATATGTAATATTATACGAACTACATAACTAATGTGGGTAAATGTACTTATTTTTTTAAAAGGAAATAAAGTAGCAAAAGCTAGAGATCGCGTATTATTATAGCATAACATAATCCTTTGGATACCGCAACACTATAGAGTAGCGACTCGCGAGTTTGTTACCAGTTTTGTGCATTTCTACAATACAGAAACTAAAAAATATTTATATGCATATTGCATGGTCTTAAATTAATTTAAAAAAATAGAAATATTTTTTTCATGAGTAGGAAATTATGAGACGCAACCTGGGAGTGTGTGTTACATGTGCGACATAGCTGGCATGCCAGCTATGGCGCCTCAAAATTTTGGCAGTTGATCACTATTCACGTTACTCACGCATTTTTGTGATTCATTTGTTTTTGCCCGGGATTTAAATTGCTAAGTAATTTACGATTTGAGTGCGGTATTTAGTTTATTCATCGAACGTGCATGAAGATTTGTCAACACTCAACGAAAAATATAATATTATTCCTCTGCACAGTCTACAATGTCAAGTCTACAGTCTACACGAATTAAACTTTTCAAACTTTTATTTAGAAATTTGTGCTTTGACGCCCTGGCTCTATCTATCCTCCTCTGGCACTCTAGATAAAAGAACGTAAAATGGATTTTTTCCTACATTATTCTCTGATAAACTGTGCCATTATTTAAAGAAGATCATTTAGTTAATGTGTGGGTCATCTCTCGGGGGAAAGAAATAAATGTGATCGGAACCGATACCCGGAGATCTGTTGCGATTGCTATTATTACGTAACCATCGGAACTGAGAAAATTGGAAACGCATAAATATTATAATATACGTTTTCGTAAACGTATTTTGTTGTATTAAATAATTATAAACTTTACTTGCACTTATTCCACTTTATTTAAAGTGGAGTAAGTGCAAGTAAAGTGTATAAGTAATTATTTAATTGAACATGAATTTCCACCAAGAAGTGACAGTACATACATATCGTATTTTGTTGTCATTATACAGAAAATTAATCAGTCAAAATCATACAGCATTTTGTAAATTAAATGCATTGTAATTTTTTTTAATCTTATTAAATCCATGTATACCTAAATAACAAACCAGATATTTGCAAGTGTAGTATTCCTAATTAAAAGTAAACTTCTACCTCCTAATAGTTAGGAAACTTAGTGCCTCATTCTAGGTTATGCGGATCCTCTGGTGAGTCAATGAATCAATCGACATCTTACTGTCAGAGATCCGGATTTCAAAATAATAGTGAAGAGTGAAGACCGCAATCGTATGCCCTAGATATGAAGAACTTCCTAATACCAAATACCAAAATGACAAACCATTCATACCTATTAAAACAAAATTACTTACCTATGTAATTAGGTTTTCCTAGCCCTCTACAATAAAAATAAAAATTAGAAGAGTTTATAAAATGAACATAAATTATATGCATGGGGTAAAACTTTCTTATTTTCGGGTTAGTTTCCGAACCGGTGGTAGGTATGCATGGAGGAATGGGGATTGTCCATTTTTTTTAAATTTTGCTCATTACAAAAACATTTCGAGGAATAAGGTCAGTGATCGTTTTTCTGTATATAAACCAAAAAAATACCCATTAGTTACTTATATTTTTGAACAAATATGTTTAACCTTAGTTTGACCTTCAATGGCGTTAAATTAGCAATAAATTCGACCAACATTACGTTTCGAACTTTTGGTAAGCTTCTCGTATCAGTTT
This sequence comes from Polyommatus icarus, assembly GCA_937595015.1. Classification (NCBI taxonomy): domain Eukaryota; kingdom Metazoa; phylum Arthropoda; class Insecta; order Lepidoptera; family Lycaenidae; genus Polyommatus; species Polyommatus icarus. Next base: position 8,404,423 of record OW569324.1, on the reverse strand, counting down.
TCACATAATGAGAACTTGCATTTGACGAACCAGCCATTATAATAAGATTGAAAGGAAATTTAAACATACTGCAGAGGTCAATTGGCCACCGATGATGACGTCAGAGCGAAACTTTAAAAATTTATTGAGAAAAAAACTAGCCAATGAATTTCAAAATTATTAAATTTATATTCTTAAAATACCCTATTTTAACGAAAAAAAATATAAAAAGTACATGTGATTTTTTTTTGGACAATGCCCATTCCGGAAGTGTCCCAATTTTTGTTGAAAGGGACTTCAAGAAATCAATTCGTTTTTATATAATATTGTAGGTGACCTGTTGCTACTTTGAGATTGTTGAAATATTTTGGCAATACGTCACGTGGAATGCGCGTGAGAATCTTGTTTACTATTAAAACGAAAACAAAAAGTCGCATTCCCTGATCGCATTGCCGGCCGAGCGTTCACCTCGCGCCAGCAGGAGCGGTCACCGATTGTCTGACTTAATTTCATTAAACTGTCTACTTATCGAAATGGAAGATAGAGGTCCTATAGGAAATGTATGTACCAACGCAAATAATTATAATACGATGAATGCAATACAATTGATCTGAAATGATGCAAGTATACTGACATAAGTACATAAAATATATTGAACGCAAATGAATATACCTAGCTAGCAAGCTATGTGCTCAGTGTAGCTACACCGTCTGCCTTAAAATGTGTAACAGTTCTGTTTGGCTCATAGAAAACATAATATGAAAATATTATGCACGTGATATATCACTATCGTTGAACTTGTATTAGAAATCATAAATGTTTCCGCGAACCGCTAATGTGTTTGGCCGGAGTAGCGGAGTAGCGACTGTTCTGACAGATCCAGCCCGGTGGAGTCGCGGATTGCTCCAAATTGGCGCGCGATGACGGAGCGCCCGCTGCCTAAACGATTTACCAGTAACCTTGACTATTTTTCCTACAATAGCGCTATGACTAGTTATTCTCAGTAAAGTCATTAGATATTTAAAATAGAAATATTTTGTCTACGAATAATAAGTATTTTCTGTATTAAGTTCGTTTTGATAATAAGCGGGAGTTATTTAAACGTCAAGTAGATTTAAAATAAACTTTCTACGAGTTACGACTAACCTAAGCTACCATCCAAAGCTTACACATTACACAACTCGTTCAATTTCTGAGAATCACCTGACTCAACGGCCTACAGATGAATGGAACGTGCGGCGGCCATCGCGCCCGTCGCGGGGGTCGCGTGATTCATCGCCGCCATTCATACAATTTTGGCGCGAGATTTCTCCTGCGCGCGCACGCGCCACTCACCGCTAGATGGCGTTGCTGCATTAAGAAAGTTATTAATTTTTTTAATGGCATTGTAATTCTATATTTTGCGATATTTTTGTATTCAAATTATAATTTCAAATTATATTTTACTTAAGTAATTTTTAATAAGCTCTTGTTGAAAAATATTTTACGGTTTTAGAGTCAGTTAAAAAATTCAAATTTTGATTCTGAATGTTGAAAATTATAATGATATATTTTCTCGATGAAATTTAATTTCTTACTTTCCTGTAAAATCACGTAATCTGAGATATTTCGTACCTAATTTCCTGCCCTATGTGTGTAATATACTATTTCTGCGACAATCCTATCCTATGTAGTTGACATTATATTTTACAAGTAGACTAGCTGTCCCCGCAAACGTTGCTTTGCCATAATATATTATGTATATTTTGCCATATTATTTTATTGAAGTGACTAAATATGTATGTTACCATGGCAACGTCGATCGCTATCCCGTCGCACAAACAATGGTCGCCGTCAGTCTCAGGTAGTAATAATTTACTATTATTTATTCAACAAATGCACCTATCAATATAATAATATTATAAAGTACCCAGTAGCCGTTACTTACTCGATCCAGTCGAAAAGTATCGACATCTGTTGGAATCTTTTGGAGTTAACAGAAATAATTGTGACTGTCAATTAATTATAGACAAATAATTTGCAATTAAATTAAATTGCGACTATAATTAAAAATCTAAGCTATCCTATCTCTCCAGTTGGAAAAAAGCACACATTTTAAAAAAAGAACATTAAAATCGGTTAAGTAGTTTAGGAATCCATCGCGGACAAACATCGTGACAGGAGATTTATATATAATAGATAATATCTAACGCAGTTTGAATGTTAAACTAAAAATATCGAGAAACAAACAGCCTTTCGTATGGATATATCTAAAGAACAGAGTCAGACCAAGTATTTCTAAATTGTGTACTGTAAATGTTTAGCTTACGTTGTGAGGTGGTGGAGGCGGCCTGGTGCTCGGGAAGCGGCGGCGGCGGCGGCCGGCCCTTGGCGGCGGCGTGCGCGTGCTTCAGGTACGCGTGGAAGATCCGCGCCGCCTGACTGTTGCCGTCGCACACCTAAGACGAGACATAGACGAACATTAACTACTTAACTGTACTTAAATATAAGGATTTTGAGAATAAGCCAAATACATTATCTGTCGAACTCTTCATTAATATAAATTATACTTAGTATTAATCTAACTATTAGGTACTATGTCTCTGAGTGCGGCAGTATATTATATGTAACCCTCGAGGTGTCTGGATATTGATGAATCTAGACCAATTTTCTAGCCTGGCCCCAGATGATCAAACAATGTACGTGGTTTGGTTCAATTTATGAATAGTTTGCGGTCCCTGCAGGATATTGGTGTATCTAGATCTATTGGCAATGAAGCTACATAAACAGGTAGTTTTAACACACCTCTGAGCATTATTTGAAAATGTTCCGGGATCTCGTGCAGAGTAAGTATTTTATCAAAGTACGCGACACACACGCCAGCACCTCTGGTCCCGATTATTCAGTCTCTACCGTCGAGCTTCTTTCTTCTGCGGAGAGAAACTTCCTCACGGGTTACGTCATTACAGGGCCGGATTTATATTTTTTATGAGTATAGGCCAATTCAATTTTGCCGCGAGCGAGCATGCGAGCTCTGCCGTCATCCTAGGACACCATAGGAGGCTGTCGCCTGTAGGCCATGAGCATGACCTACACTGCCTGACCTGAGCAGCTCTTGGTCCCATCCATCAATATTGTCGTTACCTGCTGCCAGTGGTCCTCAGTGAGCTGCAGCAGCGCGGCCCCGGTGTGAGGCAGCAGGTGTCTGCGCGGCGCCGGCACCGCGAACGTCCGCGACACCCAGCGCACGCACCGCGCCACGTCGCCGTCTGACCATTTCTCCGGGTCTGGAAATTACATTAAAGCTGTTAAAAGAATTCTATCCATTAGTGTAAGGCAGCCACTAAACCTACAATATAAATATTAAACAATTTCTTTGACTATTTAATAAGATTGAAAGGCGGACGCGTTCAATATTGAGTAATGAGTATTAACCCTAGGCCGTCAATAATATTGCACAATACGTGATATTGCACAGTAAAATGTAGGGGCCCGCTTATACAAGGTATAACAAAACAAAGTTATAATATTATGTGTCCCATCTATTCCATACTACATACTAATACTGTATTATATACTATATAAACTATAATATTATAAAGCGGAAAAGTTTGTTTGTTTGTTTGAACGCGCTAATTTCAGGAGTTCTACTGGTCCGATTTCAATTCAATAAATGGGCTATCTAACACTGAAATAATTTTAAAGGCTTTAAAATAATTTAGGAAGGCTAAAGGCTTTATTTTATCACGCTACGACTAAAAGGAGCGAAGAAATAGATGAAAATGTGGAAAAAACGGGAGAAATTATTTGAAAGAGCTTATTTGAATGCACTAATCTCCGGGAATACGGAACTACTGGTCCGATTTGAAAAATTCTTTTAGTGTTAGATAGTCCATTTATCGAGGAAGGCTATAGGTTATATTTTATCACGCTAAGACTAATTGGAGCAAAGAAATAGAGGAAAATGTGGGAAAAATGGGGTAAGTTATTTAAAAAGGGCTTATCTCACGACTACTGGAGCAATATTTCTTTTATTTGGCACAGATAAGAAATAGACCACGTGAAGGATGGATGAAGGAGGCTTTTTGTGGACTAATTTGTCTGTGAAATATCTAATTTACGCGGGCGAAGCCGCGCGGAACGTCTAGTAATCTATACTAATATAATATTTTAATGCGGAAGAGTCTGTTAGTTAGTTTGTTTGTTTGTTTGAACGCGCTAATCTCAGGAACTACCGGCCCGATTTGAAAAATTATTTCAGTTTTAGATAGCCCATTTATCGAGGAAGGCTATAGGCTATATAATATTTAAGCTAAGATCAATTGGAGCAAAGAAACAGAGGAAAATGTGGAAAAAAGCGTGTAAAGCCGACGAACAGGCGAAAGTACAATGTCACATAATATTTTATAAGTAACTAGCTGTCCCGGCAAACGTTGCTTTGCCATAATATATTATGTATTTGCCATATTATTTTATTGAAGTGACTAAATATTATGTTACCATGGCAACGTCGATCGCTATCCCGTCGCACAAACAATGGCCGCCGTCATTTAATTGTAGACAAATAATTTGCAATAGAATAAAATTGCGACTATAATAATTAAAGATCTAAGCTATCCTATCTCTCAAGTTGGAAAAAAGCACACATTAAAAAAAAAGATGGGTTGCACTCTGGTAGTGCCGGCAGAAGTGAAAACTTGATTATTAACGTTGTGCATTTTTATAACCCATTTAAATCTTTTTTTTTAATTCATCTAAACCCAATCGATTAAATTTATAACCCATTTTTTATGAAAATGAATTTTTAAAAATCGTTTTTTTTAATTACATTTTCGCGTAACTTACTGCCGCGCACTGTAAAACTCTGGAACGAATTGTCACCAGTAGTATTTCCGGACCTATACGACCTGCAAACCTTCAAGAAAAGAGCGTATTCCCTCTTAAAAGGCTGGCAACGCACCTGCAGCTCTTCTGATGTTGCGAGTGTCCATGAGCGACGGTAGTTGCTTACCATCAGGTGACCCGTTTGCTCATTTGCCCCCTTATTTAATAAAAAAAAAAATTATCAAAACCCTTACAATCAATTCGAGTTCGACACAAAACACTACTCTCCAACCGTCTTACGGTTTTTCGATCAGCACGAGAATCTGACGCGAGTTTTACAGTTTTTACCCATCCCACAAAAGTGCTCAACGCCGCTAAAGAAGTTTTCACTTAAAAAAAACATTAAAATCGGTTAAGTAGTTTAGGAATCCATCGCAGGCAAACATCGTGACAGGAGATTTCTATAAGTATATTAGATATGCATTCTACTGTAATTCTCTAGAATAGTCCTATTGGCAAGGAAGGAATTATCAGGATTAAGTTATAACGTGTTATATGTAATAATAAAGAGTTCTTAAACCCCGTCCTCCGAAATTTTTGAAGTGAAAACTTCTTTAGCGGCGTTGAGCACTTTTGTGGGATGGGTAAAAACTGTGAAACTCGCGTCAAATTCTTGTGCTGATCGAAAAACCTTGGAAAAACCGTAAGACGGTTGGAGAGTAGTGTTTTGTGTCGAACTCGAACTCGAACTCGAACTCGAACGCGAACTCGAACTCATACTCGAACTCGAACTCGAATTGATTGTAAGGGTTTCGATTAATTAAAAAAAAACTATTTTTTTTTAATCGATTTTCATAAAAAATGCGTTTAAAAAAATGCACAACGTTAAAATCAAGTTTTCACTTCTGCCGGCCCGGAGTGCAACCCGTCTTTTTTATTTGAATTTGGAACCTCAAATAAATCAACTGGTAGCAGAGTTTCAGATACTCACTAGTTACTGGAATCAGGAATGCTCAAGTATTAAATAAAGAAGGGTGATGAAATTGAATATTTTTTGAGAACGGAGATAGTTATTTGGTAATATAATAGGTGTGTATTATTGATTATATTAATATCTATAGACTTGTGCATGTGAAGTACATTTTAAAGGTGCATCCAAGGAGCAGGGTGCTTTTTGTTGTGGGTCGTAAGCCGCCGCGTAGCCATTTCGTAGCTCGCAAATCGCAGTTAAAACAAGTAGCTCTACATGATGCATTATCATTTATCAGTTATCACTATTATTTTATTGCTTTAAAAGTAATAAGCTGGTACACATTAAACAATTAATACTTTAGTATGTTACAAGTATATAATATACCTATCCCCCTAAACTAAGAATAAATAAATGTTAAATTATTATTTTAACAAAAAATTAAAACCGACTTCCAAGGTAAAAAAAATATTAACACTAATATGAACTAAAAAGGATTTAAATAATTTTTGCTATCTAATAGTGCCTTTTTCCGAATTCGGCTAAACCTCAACTATTTCTGTACTCAATCTTCATTATTTTGAAGTCGGTACCAGATAGCTGAATCTTCAGTTCTCTGACAGAATATTTGAAACTTTTGGAACTGGCACCGACTTCAAAATTATGAAGATTGAGTACAGAAATAGTTGAGGTTTAGCCGAATTCGGAAAAAGGCACTATTAGATAGCAAAAATTATTTAATACTTTTTAGTTCATATTAATGTTAATATTTTTTTTACCTTGGAAGTCGGTTTTAATTTTTTGTTAAAAATAATAATAATTTCACTCTTTTTAGTTACACTAGTAGGTAAACCTTCGCGTATATTTTACGTATCTTATTACAATTTGTTAAGAGTCACAGTTCACACTCACAAAATAATATAGTATCAGTGAAGTGAACATATTGTGCTAAGTAATTTAACAATTTTAAAATTTAAAACCCAAAGCAGTCACCGGCGATTGCGATAACAATAGAAAGGCTATTGTGTCTCGTTTTTCCACGATCGAAGGATCTATCAGATAAAAAATTGTATAAACTTGCATAGGATGTAGCGTAGCTACTCATCTAATATATAAAATTCTCGTGTCACAGTTTTCGTTGCCATACTCCTCGGAAACGGCTTGACCGATTCTCATGAAATTATGTGAGCATATTGTGAGGATATTGGTCTGAGAATCGGCCAACATCTATTTTTCATACCAAAAATTATTTATATGGCAAAACAACGTTTGCCGGGACAGCTAGTAATATAATATAATATTATCATAATTATTGACAGCTGTTCTTGTAATCAAGAATTCAATTTCAAATCCATTCAAATCGATACTTAGTGCGCCATCTATCGATTGATAAGTATAACTAATTAAAAAGACACTTATTGACTTTGTTTTGTTTAAATGCTCTTTTTAAAATAACTTTATTTTAATTCTATATTTTGTCTATTAAAATTTTATAAAGTAGTTAGTAAAGTATTCGACCTGTATATAAAGTAGTAAAGTATATTCGATCTGTCGTCTTCCGCCACGCGCCGCGCGGCGGCGCCGCGATACCGTCGCCTCCGCGGCGCTGACCGCCGTGTATATTTAAACAAAGTGTTGTTATACAGTATAAAATTATTATTATTATTAGTATATCCACACCTATGCCTTGTACTATTATCTATTCTGTGCCATGAGACATTGGTGACCTTAACACGACGTGGTAATGAGGAAGACGATGATGATGATTATGATGATGAATATGAGTTGCATAGTAGCATATGCTTTCTGTTCTTAAAACAACGCCGAAACTCCCAAACGTGTATCTATAAGGAGTCAGGAGTTCTCTCAGCATCTTCGAAACCATGGTATACCTTGACCCAATATTTGACTTTTTGGTAGCATATTCTTAGTACACTTCACATAAAACCAAAATCACCATATGTTTCCATATAAATTTCGAGGAGTTCCCTCGATTACTCCTGGATCCCATCATCAGGTCACCACTTTTGTGAATATGGTACCAAATTGGAGTAAAACCAAATACAACAAAGCAAAAATTTCGAAAATCGGTTCTCAAAACGGCGGAGTAATCGTTGAACATACAAAAAAAATAAAATAATATCCACAGCCGAACATAATTATAACCTCCTCGTTTTTTGGAAGTCGGTTAAAAATACATTAGGTACAGCATCATGCAAAATATAAGTGTTATTTGTTGACAAAACGTGAAATTTGTTGTAAAAATTGGAAATTATTGTTTTTGCATTTAATTTATTTCGTAGTAGGCAAAGATTTACTTGTTATTTCTTTACAAAGTTGCTATCATTTTAATGTAACCCTTTCTTTTCTAGGCGGATTAAAACGTGGTAAATATATTTTCTAGTGTAAGTACAGCATTTTCTATGATCTGGTACTAAATTAAAGTTTTAAATTAAATATAGGAAGATTTAAAAGTATTCTTATAATTAATGTCAGTATAATAGATTTAGGCCTATTCGCGCTGATAACGCAAGCGTGTTTTCATTCTAACCTAATCAGAGTAATATTATTAGAGCCTAGGCCCTCGACAAATTCATGAAAGTCTATAAGAAAGTAGGTAGGTTAATGGCAATTGAAACCTTAGTTTTTATAAGAACAATTTTTCAATAGCTAATTAATAACTACCGCCAAACACAGCTCTTATATTGTCGTGGCTCTACCATGCGTGTTTTCCAAATTTTTAATGATTTCAAGTAACATTTAAGTAGTCATTTTAATGCAGGCTATTTGCATTTTAGGTTTATTGAATTATTATTACTGCAAGGTCAAGTATAAAGAAAATTCATGATATCCATTGGGTCATGGGTGCAAATAAATCCCGCGTCGTCGTCGGCGTGGCGGGAGTCGGGACTCGGGAAGTCGGGAGTCAAAAGATAGAGTCAGTCAGTTAAGCTAGGGGTTGCTTGTATTTTACCTACCCAATATATGGAGATTGGAGATATAATAAATACGAGCTTTTCTTATATAACACTAGCTGTCCCGGCAAACGTTTCGTTGCCATATTATAAAGTATATCGCCCGTATTATTTTATTGAGGTGACTAAATAAAGTATGTCACCATGGCAACGTCCATCGCTATCATGGTCGTCGTTTTTCTCGAGTTGTAATAATTTACTAGTATTTATTCAACAAATGCACTTATCAATATAATAAGTACCGAATAGCCGATTCTCAGACCTACTGAACATACACATAAAATTTGGTAAAAATCAGTAAAGCCATTTCGGAGGAGTTCGTGGACTAACATTGTGACACGAGAATTAAATTATATATAAGATTTTACTTTTTTAAAAGTTGTCCAGGGAGTTATTTCGTTAAAATAGTTCATGCAAATGTTCACGTCAGTTTCTCAGAAGCTTGCAGCACTTTCGTAGGTCTGTAGAGATATCTCTCAAATATTTTTGACTCCGCATCAAGCACAACATCTCAAACCACCGTCAAAAAGATTTAGTAACTAACCGGCGGGAACGGTTTCATCCCCCGAGTCGGAGTCGGAGTCAGGCGCGGGGAGGGCGGGCTCCATACAGGCATGGCGGGGCGCCAGGGTGGTTCTGTACACTGCACTAACACTACACCACCGGCCACTGTACACCACACAGCACTATCACCTGCTGGCACAGAGGTACGTGTCACTATAACGCGCGCCGCGAAATACATTTGCTTTTTATTCGCGCGGCGCGTCATCGCTGTGACGTCGCCAGATTCGTCAGACCCGCACGGCGCACGAGGAAAACGCATTCTCGGAAGCTGCGCGGGCGCATCCAACGTGGTGAACTTTTATATTTGTTTAAAAAAACAATATTCGAATATCTGAATGCAGTTTGCAACAGTATTTAATAGACAAAGCGTTTGTAATCAACATAATAATACTATAATAATATGACTCATTTGATATAATTATCTTAAAGGATTAAATATTAAAGTAGGTGCCGTACAGTTACGGGGTACCTTTACATATTAATATGTGGTACAGTTTACTAAGTTTAATGCTAAGAGCATTAAAATTCTTCTAAAGATTAGGAAAGCCGTTAGGGTTGGTACTACTAATATATTATATTCTGTGGTTAGGGTGCAAAGATTGTAACTTATAGTTAGTTACTTAATAAAAATAATATTAGTATGTGTTTATTTGTGCTTAAATTTTTATGTGGTTTAAAAATGACAGAAGTTTATAAGATTGTGCAACAGAAGTTAACTTTATAGGCTATATACTTAGCATAATAATTATTAATTAGAGGGCGTCCACAAATTACGTGAGGTGTTTTTTTTAAATTTTTTGACCCCCCTCCCTCCCACAAATCTCACGTGAGATTTTCAAAATGTGGGTTTCTTACGTAAACGTTTGGTTTGACAGTCAGTAGATTTTCTTGCGAACGAATTTGTGAATCATCTTAATCGTATAACAATTACGCTTACGATTAAATCTTAAGCATACGTACAATCTGGATGAAATGGACTAAAGTAGTATCATTTTGTTGAGAAAAATCGTATTTTTGAAATTACGTGAGATTTGCCGAGACCCCCCTCTCCCCAACGTGAGGTTAGGCACAGAATAAACAAGATGTTTGTGTAAACACCGTTGTCCTTGAAACCATCAAATGAGCCCGTCAAAATGAACAACTTTTTCTATGAGAACAATGCTGGGAATTAAAAAAAATCTGACATACAAATTGCCGATCCGGGCATCCGTATGGGTATGAAGACGGCATTTTTTTTTTTGAGTTCCCAGCATTGTTCTCATAGAAAAAGTTGTTCATTTTGACGGGCTCATTTGATGGTTTCAAGGATAACGGTGTTTACACAAACACACTGTATATTATAGATTAGGTGAGATTTGACTCGACCCCCTTTAAATCTAAAATGTTGACACCTTCGAGTCATATCAATCATACCCGGAGAGAAATTGCGAGATTAGTAGGCGTTTCCCAGTCTACATTTTGAAATATAAAAAAGTGATGAGCCTAAAAAAATCTTTGTCCCCATAGCGAGTTGATAAATGTGGTAGAAAACGTCTTTCGACTGCTTGAACAGGAGAGGAAACAAGGCGTTTTATTGTTGAGAACAGAAGGAAACCCCTGAAAGTCAAAAAGTTTTGTTGGATGATGCTGGCGTAGCTTTATCTAACAGAATGCCAAGGCGAAACTAAAGAAACTGAATTTCAGTTGTTTCCGTCCTTCGAAAAACCTAAGTTTACCCCAGATGCATGCATGCTAAGCGATTGGCGTTTGCTACAATGTAAAAACACTGGTCTGAGGAATACTGAAAGCAGGAAAACAAGTTATTTTAATTTCATTTTTTTTTTAATTATGAAGATAAAGGCGTGACCTTAATATGACCCAATTGATTCAGATCCTCCAGAAAAATTCCTAGTTTGTTCACCGAAGGCGACATGAAATTTTTTATAAAAGCTGTGTTATTGAACGAGTGAAACCTCCTTCGTCGGTTACGACATGGGGCGAGATTAGCTCAAACGGGAATGGTCGACTACACGTGGTTGAAGGAACCATGCGTTAAGACCAATATCTGCTAGTTTTACAAAGTCATCTCCATCCCCAGATGGCTGAATAGCAGCCAGACGGGACCTGCATATTATGTATGCAGGACTCTGCACCTTACCATAAGGCTTAAAAAAATTATTAACTTTTTTAAAGATAATTTTTTTTCTTTATGAGGCACAAAAACGTAGTGTTTTTCAAGTGAGTATAATAATTTGGCTACCGACGGTAAGTGAAGAATTTGAGGTAAACCAAGGGTCGAGGTGTTTTGCCGAATTTTTTTAACATGACAATTCTATTAATATATAAATCTCCTGTCACGATGTTTGTCCGCGATGGATTCCTAAACTACCAATAAAACATGCCAACTTCGCCACATAGGATAACTTTGCCCTAAGATCCATTCTTAAGCAAATCTTTGATGTACGGAGGTATTTTAATATTATGGCAATATTTGTTTAATTTGGCGGAAAATAGGTTATATGACTGATAACATTGACAATACCCCGTAGTGCTAACTTTATTCAGTAACTTGTTGGAACCTCTGAAAAACGGCACGTATTTTTGCGGGCAAATTGTGGTGCAGATTTGTGAGTAAATTGTGCGTGATGGTGAAACCACAGGTTAGTTTGCTTTTGATCTATTATAAAATAATATCTATAGAGTATTATAGTGATAATGTAATTAATCAGGGAATTATATAATAAAACTTATGATGGTGGGCAAACTAACCCAGCAGTGTTCCGATCATCGATTGACAACATTGCCCGGTATCAAAAAATCCTTAGGGTTGTCAAATCGGACATTTTTAAATACTTTGCTAAAAATCGATGTCATTTTTTATTACTGTATGCCTTGCTCAGCCAGCCAAATAATATAATGATGATAATGGGTTTATAAATAAACAGAAGCAATTTACTATTTATAATATATTCCTGATAATAATGTAAAAGGTGATTAAGTAATTATATAGATATGTGGCAGCCCTAGTACTCTTACAGACCAAAATGCAAATTGTATGGAAAAGGAAAAAAATGTAAGGGTAACATTGCCCAGTCATTTTAGTAGGATATTATTCGCGATATCGTTTAAATGTTTATAGTAAACGCCATCTTTTCCAAAATTCTTTCACTGGATTTTGATGCCACCTGCGCAAAGTTCATATTTACGTCAAAAATCAAGGTGGGCAATGTTGGCTACAAGTCCAGGTAACTTTACCCGGCATGAAAATACATCATAAATAGAATTAAATGAACAGTAGTAATGTTTTTGACATTCCTACACCTGCACATGATGCCTTGTAGTTGCAGAGGGCAAAAAAAAACTTACACTTCTATAATTTTTTTTACAAAAATTAAAATTATTCGAAAAAAGCGGGCAAAGTTGGCATGTTTCGCGGTACTTAACCGATTTTAATGCTTTAATTTTTTAAATGTGTGCTTTTTTCCAATTTGAGAGAAAGGATAGCTTAGATCTTTAATTATTATAGTCGCAATTTTATTTTATTGCAAATTATTTATAACCTGAGAATGACGGCGACCATTAATGTTTGTGCGACGGGATAGCGATCGACGTTGCCATGGTAACATACATATATTTAGTCACTTCAATAAAATAATATGGCAAATACATCTATAAGGGAAGAGACCTAATGGCAGACACTATAAGGAAACATGAAACATTTGAATGTTATAAAATATATATTTATGAATATAAAGGATTGATAACTTCTTCCATGTCTTCAGTAACTCTTACAAAATAAAACTATTATAATTATTCTCTGACAAATCAATTAAAAAATATATTATTGGTCTTTTTGTAAACTTAGTCATAAGTACTAATAGATGACATCACAAAAAACGAACATCACTAATAGTAGACACCAATATGAAGTAATAGTTGACATAGAACTTTACATTACATTTTACATTTTTCCTATTATCTGGTCTTTATTTGGCATTTTTCAAAAGATTTCATTTACTTCATCATAGTAACTACATGCATCAGAAATATTATCCACGTTGTCTCCAGATTCTATTCAGTTAATGGAATCAGGCGTTACTTTGCGGAAATCCATAGCTTAAAATTTAGTTTGTTATTATTTTTAGCAATATTCCGCGAAATAAACTTCCACCTTTAAGTAAATGAGTGAGTGCACGCATAGGCATGCGTACAGCACCTCCCTCCTCCCACACTGCCTATGCGTACACTCGCATGCAAGAACTTGCAAACACCACCACCACACAAGCAATAATGTTGGCAAATCCGTGCAAGGCCCCTCACCACCATGCAGGTTGAAAACCTCGATGCGCGTTTCGCTCCAACACCGGAGCATCCTCAGGATGTGGACTCTACGAACAACGTCCGTCAAGACCGAGTTCGTAGAGTCCACATCCTGAGGATGCTCCGGCTATTGCTAAAAATAATAACAAACTAAATTTTAGATTCTATTCATTCTTCTTCCATGCTGAAACTATCTTTCCTTTTATTTCTCATATTTTTAAAGTGAAAACTTCTTTAGCGGCGTTGAGCACTTAATTTGTGGGATGTGTAAAAACTGTGAAACTCGCGTCAGATTCTCGTGCTGATCGAAAAACCTTGGAAAAACCGTAAGACGGTTGGAGATGGAGAGTAGTGTTTTGTGTCGAACTCGAACCCGAACTCGAATTCGAACTTGAACTCGAACTCGAATAGATTGTAAGGGTTTCAATGAATTAAAAAAATCGATTTTTTAAAAAGCGATTTTCATAAAGAATGGGTTAAAATTTAATCGATTATAAGGGTTTTGATTAATTAAAAAAATCGATTTTTTAATAATCGATTTTCATAAAAATGGGTTAAAAATTTAATCGATTGTAAGGGTTTCGATTAATTAAAAAAATCGATTTTTTAATAATCAATTTTCATAAAAATGGGTTAAAAATTTAATCGATTGTAAGGGTTTCGATTAAGTAAAAAAATCGATTTTTTAGTAATCGATTTTCATAAAAATGGGTTAAAAATTTAATCGACTGTAAGGGTTTCGATTAATGTAAAAAATCGATTTTTTTAAAATTGATTTTCATAAATATGGGTTAAACATTTAATCGATTGTAAGGGTTTCGATTAATTAAAAAAATCGTTTTTTTTTTAATAATAGATTTTCATAAAAAAATGGGTTAAAAAAATGCACAACGTTAATAATCAAGTTTTCACTTCTGCTGGCACTCCCTTAGTGCAGCCCGTCTTTTTTTTTCCTAGCAAATTTATTTTCAGTCTTTAGTCTCCATGCTTCTTTTGCCTCTTCTTTTTTTTTCTTTCTTTTCTCAGCTCTCCTTTTTCTTTTTTCTTTACTGCTAAAAAACTAAAGCAATCGATTTTTAGATCAGTACAAGGTCTAATATTAGACACCATGTCCATTTTTAGTTGCAGTAGTTCTAAGTTCTTAGATTGTTAATAGAATTATATTTTTGGAGAATAGTGATGATTTTTGCAGTAGAATAAAGTACAAAATAACTTAAGTATGTATTGCAAAACTCAAAGATGAGATCCATGTCATCTATTAGGTTTTTTACATTTTCAAGAACTAATAAAAAAACGGGCTTTGGCCCACCACACATTCCCACCACTGTATCTCCTGTGTCGCCAGGATCGACAGCGGTATCCAACCACGAAAACCCTTTGATATGATCTCAGGGAGCCCGAGGGACATGCTAAAACTGTCTTGGGACCCGCAACGAAATTAATCAGAAGAAAATAGGAGGAGTAGGAAGATTCCAATTTCCCTCCCCATAAAAGCGGGAGACAGCACAAAGTTGCAATGACCGAAAGTCAAAGAACTTAAGGGGGAGCACCACGGAAATAAGGTTAATAATTGTTCAAGAACTAATAGTAGACACCCTTTATACTGTTAGGGAAAATTGATAAAAAATCTTAAATAAACATTAATAATTAGTGTATACAACATGACCATTAATCCAATGAAATCAATAGAAATTACAAAAAATCTAATAAATGTATTCAAAACTTACGTGCAAAATTTCGCTATTTGCTAAGAAATTGCCGAGCGCGTGTTGACGCGGTCATATTATTTACGAAAACTGATCCCATTTTAAAATTTTGTTCCCGAAGGCGTCTCTAATATATTTTTTCAATTCAACAGATAGCTTGAGAAGCTTATAAAATTTACAGTGGTGAGAAATAATTAGAGTAATTCTTATTTTTATGGTATTTTTTTCATAAGTGTCATCTATTAGTTCAGTGTCTACCGATAGGTACTTTCCCGTATATAAATCTCCTGTCACGATGTTTGTCCGCGATGGATTCCTAAACTACTTAACCGATTTTAATGTTTGCTTTTTTAAATGTGTGTTTTTTTCCAACTTGAGAGATAGGATAGTTTAGATCTTTAATTATAGTCACAATCTAATTTTATTGCAAATTATTTGTCTATTAAGAGCGACCATTGTTTATGCGACGCGGGTCACGGGATAGCGATGGACGTTGCCATGGTGACATACTTATTTTTAGTCACTAATTGAATAAAATAATACGGGCGATATAAGTACTTTATATAATATGTCAAAGAAACGTTTGCCGGGACAGCTAGTATACTTATATAGTTAGCTTAAAGTTAAATAATATGTTTTAGTACAGTTTTATTAAACCAATAATTACCTTACTATGTTAAGTGCATTCGTACTAATTTATGACCAAAAATTATATTTTAATAATATAGATGCATCATGACGAACTGAAGACAGATGAGTTGATGACTCATACGAGTTGTATGCTGTGATATTATAGTCAAACTAAGCGGCTATTAATTTCGCAACGCTGTCATCAGCTGAGGTGTCCGAGTGGTTAAGGAGTTGGACTTGAAATCCAATGGGTTCTACCCGCGCAGGTTCGAATCCTGTCCTCAGCGAAAAAACTCCAAGTGAAATTTTGTGACTTTTTATTTAATTTATAATATCGTGGGTTTATGCTTATTTTTTATGTTTTCACCTGGCTCTTGAAGGGATGTCGTTCAAAAATCCATAGGGAATGTACATTGTACGGTACATTTCTTAAGGTTTTCGAGACGTGAACTACAGAACCCTAAAAACTAGCAGGGAATAAGGGCTGCAGCCTGCATGCTAAACTCTCAACAAAGCAAATCTGCGCTCACTGATAAAATTATAATGTAGATACCCTCTTACTAATAAAAAGTTACAAATAAAAAGTTACAAAGTTATATGTATAATATTGACAACAATCATTGATAAGAAGATGACTCAACTAACTCTTTTATCTGGTCCTAAAATAAATTTCAACAATTTATTTTATAACTGAACAATCTCATTCGACTTCGGCTTAAAAATAATATGTAGTTTGTAAGTACACATAGGTACATACATAGATATAGAATATACTGACGTATAGATCACCTGACAACCCGAAAATGTGTGACGATTTTTGATCTGTCAATGTGTGCGTGTGCTAGTGATGTATCTTTTACTATCGATAGTATAGTTCGTTCGAGTTATTTTACCTGCGTTTTTATGACAAATAAATAATATGCATCTTTGACAGATTTTGTAATTAAATTAGGTAGACTCCGCGCACGATAACTTTGCGCGCAGCTGAACGAAACTTTTCGTCGGGCCGCCATAATTACATAATAATCGATACGTCTATTCCTATACATAATTTAAATTAGTATTTATAAGGATATTAAAGTAAAATTACCAATAAAATATCATTGGGATTATAATCCCAATGATATTTTATTAATTATTATTATTATTTAAACCAACGTCATTTGGTCGATCATGTCAATTCAATGTTAATAATTGTGATCTGTCGGCTGGGTTTGACGTAATGCGACCAAACTACGTAGGTCCCCCATATGCATAGGAATCAACTTCTCTGATAGTACCTATTTTTCATATTGTCCGGCCCGATATCGGATATCGGTTCATACATTTTAAGTACTTACCGCGATAACGGATCGGCGTCCGACAATGATATCGGATTAGATGTGGAAACGCCCATAGTTGATATATAGATTTTTTTTTCGAGCCGCTTAAAAGTCTTCGTAGTGGTGTTAGCTTATGGGCTCACAAAAACCCGGCATGAAATATTGTTGGTCAAACATAATATTATCATGAATTAAACCTGCATGCAGACATTACCATAATATTAATCAACATTAAATAAGTAAGTAAGTACCTAAATATTGCATTGGCACGCCGTCACTTTAGATAATAATATTATATTACCTACTTTATCATCCCCGAGTAAAAGTATATCCAAAAATAGAATACTAAAACAGTGGTTGATAATAGCTAGGTAGTTTAATTAGATGGGATTACTGTGCTGATATGAGTCACTGGGACTTTCAGCCGCGTCGAGGACTTTATCTCGGATATGAAACCGATATAATTCGATTGTCTTATCTCTATCTCATTGTTATCTCATACTTGTTAATGACTCATAACAATTTAAGTAAATTAATAATTACTTCTTTATGGGAGAAAAAGGGACATACTCATATACCTTTTTTTTTACATGGGGAAATGCATTACGCATCCCCGGCGGATTGGGGACATCGGTCGGGGTATGTGGGACTCTCCGAGGAACTACCCACTAAAACCCCATGGTGCTCCACTCACCGCTTAGGCAAAGTTACGGGCACGATCAACCCACCGCAACTTTACCAACAGTTGTCTGTGCCAGACTCATCAAAACATGCAGGCTTTTCTAGGTCGCCTCGCGAGGCGGCCTAGAAAAGCCCACACGGGGGCCGCGATGTGCAGGAGCACCATGCGCATCACGGCTCTCTCTGGAACTCGGTGCAATGGGCGGCGGTGTCCCCACACTGCCACCCCGAGTATCCTGCGACAAAGTAGATCATTTAAATGGTCAATTAAACTACACAATGGTTAAAATTAAGCCATTATATAGATATTTTAATGACCTTAAAGTAATCGGCAAATTTTGGCCGGTTATCGTCATTGTAGTTAACAATTAATATCAAAATTATAACCTAATCCAGCTGTTTTATGGAGTGGTGCAACTCACTTATAGGGCCTGGGGCGGCGCGGGGGGCCGTACATTGTATAACCAAATCGTTTTGAAACTTATCGAACGAATCGGAATGCCGCGTTCTACTCATAACAAACGTGAAATGACGTTGTTAGTGTAGGACGCGACAAACTGATTGAATTGTTTGATTCTCAAAATAGTATCGTCGTAGGCCTCCTGATTATACCTAGGTACCGAGTAAAGTGGCGAGTCAGTGCTCTCGACTCTCGAGTCATTGTGCTTGTATGGGAACCCCTTGGCCAGTAAAGTGCTGTGACGACCACTAGTCTAGAGTTTAGAACTCTAGAGTCAGAGGTTTTTTGAGGCGTTTACCTTTTTTTTGATAACTGTTCAAAATTGATTGGATAGGTAGGAATAACACATTAAAACACCTCAGCCGGGTCTGCACTCTGCACAAACGATTACTCGACACGTGTGACGTAGCGCATAAAGAAAAAAAACTGTCAGTGATCTTCTTCTTCTTCTTTTGAAAATGGCCTCCTGTCAGTGATCACTGATCAGTGACAGTTTGTCAAATACCTATGTCATTTTCTGAGTGACGAGTGTCAAAACTCAAAAGTCAAAACAAACATTATAAAGAAAATAGTGAAATTTATGAAATAATATTCTATTTCTCTTAATAATTATTAAAAAATGTTCCACATTTTGTAAGAATACGCAATACTTAACTACTTTTCTATAAACTTAAACCACAATGGTTATTTACGGAGTTTACATTGTAAGTAAATCTGGGGGGCTGATTTTCAACTACGACCACAATATTCCTCGAGTGGAAACTGAAAAAACCTTTGGTTTTCCATTAGATATTAAACTCGAGTATGAAAACAAGAAGGTGGTAGTGGTCTTTGGCCAAAGGGATGGTATAAATAGTAAGTAATACTTTTTGTTATTGCTTGTACAAAATAGTTAAGTATATTATATTAAGTATGTAAGATAAACAATGATTATGTATATTATTGTAGTTGGACACGTACTTCTTTCTGTAAATGGGACTCCTGTTAATGGCCGCACAACTGAAGATGGGAAAGATGTGTTTGATTTAATATCTGCTAAGGTAATATAAAAATTATGTATTTATGAACTTGACACGCTAATCACTAATGCATGTCTAGGTCACTTCATCACACACTTCTGTAGGAACACTGTAAGTTCTAAATAAGAAGTTCAACAACTCAGTGAAAATATTTGACTTGACCATTTTGCTTCAATCACGGGAGCATATTAATCCTTCAGGCAGTGGTGGGGCAAGACCTAAATTTTATGTGGGCAAGATATATCTTGCGAGGCCCACCTAAAATATATTTTGCGAGGCCCCCTGTTGGATAACGCTAAAGAACAGATTTGTTGAGAGAAATAATTTTTTGATACTCAAAGTTTTATTATAAAACTTTTTATTTATGAATATTTGAGTATCTCAACTCGTAAAAGCTTTAAAAAACCTTGTGGTCCAAGGGGCGCGAGGCCCCTAGGACCGCGAGGCCGTGGGCGGTCGCCCACACCACCTACGCCTTGCGCCGCCTCTGCCTTCAGGCCCCGCGCGAGCACCGGTGATTGCGAGAACAAAAGAATACAATGGGAATTCCTAGAACCTCCGATCGAAGGATTAAGCTGAAAATATCCAATTAGAGTTCTACAATAGGCCTGTTTATACATTCTTGTTGAGTAACTAAACTGCCAACTGCACAATTTTATTATAATATAAAGTCATTGTTTAAATGTTATATTCATAATGTAAAAATTCACTATTTATACATATATTTTTAGGAAAACTATCCCATAAGCTTAAAGTTTGGCCGTCAAAGAGCTACAACAAATGAAAAAATTGTGTTAGCCAGTATGTTCTACCCACTATTTGCATTGGCTTCACAACTCAGCCCTGTTCCTAAATCTTCTGGGATTGAAACTCTAAATGCCGACACTTTCAAACTTTCCTGCTTTCAAACATTAACAGGTATTATTTTGATTTCTATTTATACTTAAAATTGGAATTATTATTATATGAGCTATTTTTATTCTGTACGTTTCTTATCAACACACTTTAATTACAGGAGTAAAATTTATAATTGTTACTGATGTGAACATGCAAGGGTCTGATGTGGTGTTGAAGAGAATCTATGAACTTTACTCTGACTATGCTTTGAAGAACCCATTCTATTCATTGGAAATGCCAATCAGATGCGAGTTATTTGATACATCCCTCCATACTTTACTGGAACTTGTTGAGAAGTCGGGAACTGCTAATTTATAGCTTTAAGTTCACATGAATTGGCAAAGTTCTGTAAAATTTATTCCATAATATTTAATTGTTTATATATTTTTTTTAAGTTAATTATACTAAATAATATACAAAAATAGTTTGTATTTCCTTTCACTAGTGTAGGAACTTTTGAAATAGAAAATCTCCTGATATCCTTTTAAATTCAGAAAAAGGAAACAATAAAACAATATAAGTTTACTTAAAAAATTTATTGATATATAATTCTATATAACAATAGAATTGGGGCGGACCCGCACTTCACTACGCTATCACAAACACACATATCGCCGCTCCAAATCTAATTATTCTCCCGAACTAACCTAAGCATTGCTTATAGACAGTGACAATAGCGACCACCCAACAATTTGAAAACATCAAAACAATCTATCTTAAAACGTAACTAAATAATTATTGTTTAAACTCGCCAAATATAAAATAAATACTAAATCTCATAACAAAAGTATGTGACAAATGGTTTTTTGAATATTATGTTGCCGCCCGCGCCATGGCGCTCATGGCAGGCGGGCGTCGACCCTGTAATAAGGACGTCAGATCAACACTCTGCACTCACAGGAGACAAGCCAGAGAAATATTTACTTTTAAAAAGCATTGTGTTTGATTATTATTAAGCCAAATGGAATTATTGTTACAAAAGTAAAAATTAGTAAAAACAATGGGTGGAAATATTAGGATGGCTATTACAGAGCTCAATCGCAATATCGCCTGCTCGCAGTGGGATGTGCAAAGTACTTTGGCTTAAAATTTTGGACCCATTACATTGCTACCTATCCGGATTACGAGACGAGCATCGAATTTAAAATATCTGAATAGAACAATATTGCACACGAGGCAAAATGAATCCTCCACAAACACATTCTCGTAATTATTAGTGATTTTAAAGTCGAAAAGTTTACCACGGTCGATACAAAAATATATTTAGATGCGGCACTCTAAACATACGACTTAATTTATGATAATCGAAATACCTTAAATAAGTGTTTAAATTGTATTCGTTCACCGAAGCCCGGGGCAGCGCGACTTACAATACGATACCTTAACGATAAATCCTACCGATTACTGCTGTCAAATCTTAACACTAAACGGGCTAAACACCGCAAAGTTACACCTCATAGGAAAACTATATTCGTTTTTACGTTTGTGCATTTATGAAGTAAAAAAATAATTTTATTATTTTATGAAATTATGAGTCGCTTTCCTTATTGACACTCTGAAGAAGATCTAACTACAAATACATATTTTTGAAATCTGTTCTTGTGCCAGTAGTTGAGTTGAAGTAGAACTTTGTGGGGTCTGGCCTCCACCGAACACTCCCAGCGCCGCCCCTCAGTGCTGGCCCCGGTGCACTCCAGTCACAACGGTCGTCACTTCCGTACTAAATACTCATAGAATAGAGTTTGAATTTAGATAATAAAGTTGTATCGGTTATTAAGAAAACCTTTTACAATCTGTCTTAAGACAGAAGTCTCATTCGACTCACGCACGATATCAATTTATTGCAGAAGCCTTTGATAACGGCGAGTGGAAACCGATACCGGAAGTTGTTATTGTCATAAGCCTCAGTAAAGATAAAGAAATCCTAGCAAGGTCCGCTAGCCGGAGTATTTTAAGTCTTCATTAAATAAACATTGTCATGTGATAGGACTATCACAAGTGATATCCAATTTTGTCGCGCATGACAATTGACTTTGAGCAAGCTATGGAAGTGTTCTAATGAATGATCACAGATCACTATCCATGTGTAGTATGTGTGTGTGTTAGCAAGAAACCCCAATTCTCGTGTACAGTTACCCAATAGAAAACTTATATCATTTTGACATTTTTGTTACAACAAAGGTGTTAACATTTGGTCAACATCTTGTTTACGAAGAACATTTTTTTAAGGTGGCATTATGTTAAGAAAACTTATCTTGTGAGCTTTTAAAAATTGCACCTCTCATAATTCAAGAGAGCAGCATCATAGCTTTATGGTAAATAAAGTGTGATGGGCTGTTAAATCGTTAAGATGGTTCTCATTCAGTTACAAATAATTTTGCAAATCAAAATGGGAACAGACCTATAGCTAAAAATAATCTAAAATGTATATAAATATACCCACTATATATTTATTTACAATTGTGGGCTGGGACAAAATAATCTATATCAAAAGATCTTTAATATGTAGACAATGAATAGAAACTAATGTATCTCATGATTACCCAGTCAAAGTGCCTGGTTGTTTGTACTGCACCATAAAAATAACAGAATTATAATATTCTATTGTTTTTATAAAGATGTTAAGTTACAATGAAATATTGGTAAATTTTAGTTACAACTATTTTAATACATGATATTATGCTTGCTAGTTGTTTAAATGTGTATTGGTAGTTTGTATGTATGGTAAAAAAGTATTCTGTAGACAACTTATGGATATCAATCTAGTAAATAATGTATATTTAATGAAGTTTTGTTATCTCGATAAAATATGTAATCACAGATCTCTATTTATTGTAAGCATACGGAAATAGTATCTCAGTAGAAAACGCGACTATTGCAAAGAGCAAGAAAAAAATATGAAGGAAGAGTGTTAAAAGTAAAGGGATATAAACCTAATCAGAAGGAGTAACAATTTTTAAATGAAGTAACATACAAAACATGTTAAATACGTAATCATAGAGACACTACTCCGACTGAAGTTGGTTAGTTTGACTGTTGAGATACCAGCGTCGAGGTCAAGTGGTATAACTCTGGCCGTATGTGCTCGCAGCCGCTAGATCGAACACACACGCTGCGCCGTCCTCCGTCTAGGGCGAATGTGCACCTGAGAATATATATATTTTTTTTATTCTATAAAAAATGAATTTATCGTAAAACGGTAATGCCGTCCTTATAGGTATACAATACACATTGTTTATGAATTAAAATCAGCAATTAAATCAACATACTCGATATTATATATCTTAAACAGAGATGTTTAAGAGATAGGTATATCTCGATATTATATATTAGATATTAATTATTATATTATATATCTAGTACTAAGTGTATTAAATTAAATATTGTTGTTATTTCGCACACATTCTATATACAATGTGTCCCGACACCGGTGTCCGATCCTTTAATGTTATGATCTTATGAGAAAAAAATAATTTTAAAGCCAATTTGTCACTTATATAAGCCATACATCATGAGTTAATTTTTTTTTTCTCCAACTTTTGAAAAAAAATATTTTTCTCTGGCTTCATACTAATCTGACCACCTCATCATAAGAAAATCGTTATAACTTCTAAACTATCTGACTTAGAGCATTGAAGTAAAATAATTTTAGAAGATGAAAACTTCCTCTATCTTTTAAAAATAAAAAAGTACCAGTTTAATCTGCTAGATTTTTCATAAAAAGCCATTAATAAAAAATACACATTTTTTTTCTTAAACTTGGGTTTTTTCTATGTTTAATTCCACGAAATTTATAACATATTGCCTGTGTAAGCGTAGTCCACAAATTTAGCAATCAAATGAGACCTTTTTTATCTGCGTAGGATATTTACATGAGAAGTACTGGGGAGATTAGTGTGAAAGCCCGAGAAAAATTAAAATGGCTGCCATTTTTAAACCGTGAGAGAGAAAAATTTTTGTCGATAAAATATGCTATAGATCATGACATTAAAGGATCGGACACCGGTATCGGGACACATTGTATAGTGACAGTTACTAAAAGTCTATTCGTAGACTCAACTACGGTATTGAACCAGTCAACAACTCAACACCATTATTCAAAATTTATCGTTTTCCGTAGCTTTCCGGCTACTTTGCCTCGCTCATAATAATAATATGATTTTTACTGATGGACTTTTACCCATCAATTTGCTACGGGCCGCAGATGGTATAGTTAGGGCCGGGACACAAAAACATGACACGACGTCGCGCGACGCCGCACGACGCCGTGTCTTGGGAATCCACGACGCGCGTCGTAAAAAACCACGACACGGCGTCGTACGACGTCGCGTCGTAGAAACTCACGTAGAAATTCAAGATGATTTCTACGATGCGACGTCGTACGACGCCGTGTCGTGGTTTACGACGACGCGCATACCCACGACACGGCGTCGTGCGACGTCGTGTCGTGTTTTTGTGTCCCGGCCCTTACGCCAGTGTTTAAGGGGTACGATGATGATGTATCAATACCTGTATCGGGCTAGGACTGGTGCGTACGCGGGCCCCACAGCCGCAGCGAGTAGTCGTCGGAGGCGGAGGCGAGCACGTCGTGGTGCACGGGGTTCCACGCTACGGCGTTGACGCACCGCGTGTGACCCGCCACCACCGCCACCGGCTCCTCGCCGTTCATGTGCCAGATGTATACCTGCATTTTTTTTTGTTTCTTTATTTAACTTTCACTTTATTTAGTTCCACCGACTCTCCCGGAGAGTCCACGTAAATTTTATTTCAGCCCCGTAGACTCGCCCGGCGAGTTCAATAATCGCCTAGCGAGTCCGGCGTAAAATGTAGGCGGCCTCCGAGAAAACATCGTATAAAATCGTAGTAGTAATGAAAGTGTTAAGGTACAATTCCGTGCATCGCGATCGATCGCGGTCGTGCACGACCTACGACTGTCGTCGGACGCTCGCGACCATAGTCAACGTATGAAAATGTATGGTACTGCTTCCGAGGCCCGCGACTGACGCGCGCGGCCTACGACTGTCGTAAGCCGCGCGCGATCGTGTCTTGAAGTTATGATAGTCGCGCACGACCGACGACAGTCGTAGGCGCGCGACCGTGTCAAAGTTATATGGCACGATCGCGCGCGGCTTACGACAGTCGTAGGCCGCGCGTGTCAGTCGCGGGCCTCGGAAGCGGTGCCATACATTTTCATACGCTGACTATGGTCGCGAGTGGCCGACGACAGTCGTAGGTCGTGCGCGACCGCGATCGATCGCGATGCACGGAATTGTACCTTTAAAGGCCATAATCGTAAGATTAAGGGCTCCCACACTAATCTGTAACATCGCAATGTCCTTTTTGACGTGACGTCTTATAATTCGATATGGGCTGCGCGCACGAAAAATCATGACGCAATATGCGGCGTTATCTCGCTCTGAGGCGTTCCATTTAAGACTATGACGTTGTCACGTTCAACTATCGTCAGTAAACCGACTTTACAGACAACCGAGTTCGAGTCGAGTTCGAGTTCCAAACACTTCTCTCCAACCGTCTTTTATTATGAGTTTTGTCACAAATGTTTGCGATCTGCGATGCGATGCGAATTCGCAGTTTTGTGTGGGAGCCATTAGTCGACTTTAAAACTGTAATAATTATAAAAAACTTTGATCTAAATCTCTTAATACCTCGATCGTGGGAATTTCAGACACAATAGACAGACAGACAGACAGACAAACAGACAGACAGATAGACAGATGGACAGACACACTTTCGCATTTATAATATTAATATGGAAGTATGGATTAATGCTTATGGGCTGTATGTATGTAACGGAATATTTAGTCTGATTATGTCAATACAATCAGTCGTCATAAGTCGTCGGCTGGGGTTGACATAACGCAGCCAAGTAACATATATATGTCATCCATCATAACGTATGTCAGGCAGCCGTCTGCCTATGAATCGACTTCTCTGTTAGTACAATTTGAATAATAAAGCAGACCTTGTTGTCCTCGCTGCCCGAGGCAATAAAGTCCTGGTGCGCGCCGCCGAAGCACGCGTGTATGGTGAAGTGGCCCTGCGACAGACCGCGGAACCGGCGCACGAGCGTGCGGGCTCCTGGAACATCGTGATTCGTGTATCATATTATAGTGTCAGACTTGGGGTGCAATACGTTTATTTAATAAACTTCAAATTTGTAATCTCTTATATATAAAATTCTCGTGTCACAATGTTAGGCCGCGTACTCCTCCGAAACGGCTTTACTGATTTTAACCAAATTTTATATGCATATTCAGTGGGTCTGAGAATCGGCTACTGGCTACTTTTTATATTGATAAGTGCATTTGTTGAATAAATAATAGTAAATTATTACAACTCGAGACTGACGGCGACCATTGTTTGTGCGACGGAACGGGACGGGACGTTACCATGGTAACATACTAATTATTTAGTCACTTTAATAAAATAATAATATGCTCGAAATACTTTATATTATTACTAGCTGTCTCGGCAAACGTTTCTTTGCCATAATATTACATAAAGTATATCGCCCGTATTATTTTATTGAATTAGTGACTAAATAAGTATGTCACCATGGCAACGTCCATCGCTACCTCGTGCCCGCGTCGCATAAACAATGGTCGCTCTTTATAGATAAATAATTTGCAATAAAATAAAATTGCGACTATAATTAAAGATCTAAGCTATCCTATCTCTCAAGTTGAAAAAAAACACACATTTAAAAAAAACATTAAAATCGGTTAAGTAGTTTAGGAATCCATCGCGAACAAACATCGTGACAGGAGATTTATATAATATATTAGATGGCAAAGCAACGTTTGCCGGGACAGCTAGTATATAAGTAAACAAACAAGTCAAATATTTCCTTTTGTATAATATGCAGTCATTTAGAACTTAGTGGTTAAATCTATGTCATAATCGAAACGTGACAGAGATATTATGTAACTTTTTACACAAGCTTGAGTATGAACTCACTTATGTCCCACAGATGCACGCCCTGGTTGGCAACGTTTAGTAGCAGCAGCGTGTCGGCCTCGTTCAGGGTCATTGCCATCACCGCGTGCTCCTCTTGGATGCTAAAAAAATAATATTTAATTATATTTATTAAAAACAAAGCTCGTATTTATTACATTTTTATATTTCAAATAGAGCTGCACGCGCAAAAAAAAAGAGATTCACAGTATTTTTGTTGTGCACAGTATGTTTCACAGTATGTTTATTGTGCAGGCTTGTAGTAAACTACAAACCTGCACAATGTCATCGCCTATCGTGTGCTCGGCAGACCGTGTACCCAGGCGATTGACAAATGATACTAGTGGTAGTGCTGCTAAATTGACAGCTTACAAGTTACAATTTTTTTTCTTTGTAAGTACGTATATTTTTTAAGTAATAAATAAATAATAAATAAAATATCTTTTTATTCAAAATAGGTATCATGATACTCTTTTTGAAAGTCGAACGAAGAAGCTACGTTGCCTACCACCGGTTCGGGAACTACCCCGCCGGGAAGAACCGGTGTAAGAAACTCGCACCGGGCCATCTTTTACTAAAAAAAATGTAAAATTACAATGTTATGGCTTACAGCTATGTAACAAAAATAAAAGTAACCTGCATGGAGCCACCCTATTCCCAAGGCGTGCTGTCCTCGATGAAATCATTGACTTTATAATACGCTTTAGCACATAAACGTTCTTTAACTGCTTTTTTAAATTTGTTTAAAGGTAGATTTTGAACATTTTCTGGGATTTTATTGTATAGGCGTATACATTGGCCTTTAAAGGATTTGCTTACTTTGGCTAGTCTGAACATTGGTATTGCTAAATTGTTCTTATTTCTAATATTTACATTATGATAATCACTTTTCTTTTTGGAAATATTTATGTTCTTTCTAACATATAAGAGATTTTCCAAAATGTATTGACATGCGACGGTCAGAATTCTTATTTCTTTAAATTTTTGTCTTAGAGATTCAAAAGACGACATCTTATAAATAGAACGAATAGCTCGCTTCTGCAGCACAAATATTGTATTAATGTCCGCCGCGTTTCCCCACAAGAGGATGCCGTAAGACATTATGCTATGAAAGTAGCTAAAGTAAACTAATCGCGCGGTCTCTACATCAGTGATTTCACGAATTTTTTTAACAGCATATGCTGCAGAACTAAGCTTATCTGCTAGTTTTGCAATATGTGGACCCCATTGTAACTTACAATCCAACGTTATGCCTAGTAATACGGTGGTGTCTACTAAATTCATTTTCTCATCATTTAGTAGTACATTGGTTTGTACTTGCCTAACGTTTGGCAACATAAATTTTAAACATTTAGTTTTATTAGAGTTCAAAAGCAAATTATTAGCATTAAACCAATGTACTATTTTTGAGAGAGCACTATTTACCTCGTCATAATTAAATTGTCGCCTCTTCACATTAAAAATTAGTGAAGTGTCATCAGCAAAAAGTACTATCTCATGCTTATCTTTAACAAGATAAGGTAAATCATTTATATAGATGAGAAAAAGAAAAGGGCCTAAAATGGACCCTTGTGGCACACCTAGTTTTATTTTGGTTCCATTAGACCTTACGGAGTTAACTTCCACCCTCTGCGTTCTATTTGTAAGGTAAGATTTTAGAAGTTTTAGTGCCGTGCCCCTTATACCATAATGGTGCAGATTTCTTATTAGAGTATCATACTCTACACAGTCAAATGCTTTCGAGAGATCGCAGAAAATACTAAGTGCATCCTGCGAGCTTCCCAAGCTTAAAAAATACTACACAGAAGACTAATGCCTGCATCTGTTGTAGACCGACCTTTAGTAAAACCAAATTGATTATTATGTAATAAATTATTTGAGTTAAAGTGAGCAAGTAATTGATTTAAAATTATTTTTTCAAAGATTTTACTTAAAGTCGGCAATATGGATATTGGTCTATAATTGGCTGGGTCTGATTTCTTCCCAGCTTTAAATAGAGGCATCACCTTGCTGTGCTTCATTAAGTCGGGGAACACACCACTTTTAATACAATTATTAAAAACTAAAGCTAGATAAGGGGCAATGATGTCAATTACTGATTTTATAATTTTTGTGGACATACCCCAGAGATCAGTGGTACTTTTAATATTGATTGATTTGAAAGTCTTGATAATATCTCTGGAGTCAATGTCTTTAAAAATAAAATTGACATCACATTCCTTGACATGTTCTCTAAGTATTTTTTCTGCAACTGTAGGTGATGACTTTAAGTTCTTTGTAGTTGAGATTGGAATGTTTGCAAAAAACTTCTCAAAGACTGTCGCAACCTCAAGATCAGAATTGATTTTTTTTCATTAATTAAAAGTTCAAGTTTAGAGTTACGACAGGTGACTTTTCCAGTCTCATCTGCAATTATTTTCCAGGTGGTTTTCACTTTATTTTTAGAGTCTCTAATTTTCTCTTTTATGTGAAGTGCCTTCGCTGCTTGACAGGCCTTTTTAAAAGTTTTCGAGTATTTCTTGACGTACAATTCAAAAGCTTCACTCCGGTTTATAGTTTTCTCGTTATATAAATATTATAATTTTTGTCTACTTACAATAATACCTGCAGTTGCCCATTTTTTGAAATTATTTCTTTTATTATTCAAACTGACCGTTTTAGAAGTAAATACAGCGTTATATTGCTGTTTTACTCTATTGAATATAATGTTAAACGCTTTATCTGGATCATTTGATACATTCAAGTTCTCAAAACTTGATAATAATTTACTTCTAAACTTCCAATACGTTTTGTATTTATAGGTATATATTTAATTTTTTCTTTAAAATTATTGTCACAATTTATATTAAATGAAGCTAACTGTCCACAGTGATCAGAGCTTAATACATTAATTACCTTCCTATTGGGAGTTATGTTGGTGAAAATATTATCTATGCAAGTCGCAGTCTGTGATAATATTATGTTACGTTTATAAAGGATGGAATATTCAGATATAATATGGAACTTTTTTATGTCCATAGCAAGATATGCCCAGCCCAGTTTGAGGAGTATGCAAGTTAAAAAATGAGCTTCTTCACTTGTTCCAAAAACATTAAATAGACTTCAGTAATATAATCTATGATGATGATTACGATACTCGTATTGACAATGACAAAGACTATTATAATTTATAACAGTACTCACAAATTAATAATGCGAAATACAAATCTTTGCAAATTGTCGTAATCACGGAAACACCCGAATTAGAGCCACAAATAATGCTTTTGCATTTTGCACCTTGTGCGAAAGAAATAGTTCAAGTAAATATCATATTAATAATTGTCTGTATTTTTAGCGCATGCGCCACAAAACCTTTTATTGCGCATGTCCAAATCATGTCATGCCATGGCAACGCCGCAACTTTTCTTCCGACGCTCGGGAAAAACGATCGTTGCCGATCAATGACGAACATTTCTATGCGCATTATCACTTTGGGAGCACTGTACGACGATTACAACGATAATATTAAGTTCTACTCACAGGTTCCTATCGGACAGGTCACCGAAGTCATACGCGCGCACGCGGTGGTGCGTGTCGGCCGCCAGCACCTTGCCGTCGCCGCGGCACGCCAGAGCGTTCACGCGCACGCCGTCCCAGTTGTTCAGCAACGAACCCTGATCAAAACGTATTATTTTACCTACAAAATTTTACCTTATATCTACAAATTATAAAGCGGAAAAGTTTATTTGTTTGTTTGTATCGAACAGGGCAGACTTAAGGGTCGCGCGGTTAGATTACCTCTATTTATCACGGCTAGATAACTTATAAATTATAGTATAAGAATAAACAGCAGAATGTGTAACTAAGCGCTAATCTAAATAATATACAACAACATAATATATTAATAAGAAACACCCAAACTTTGCCTCCCATCTCACAAAGTCACAAAATACGCATTTATATGCAAATATGCATAGAATCATGGCCAAATTTGTATAGGAGCTGGACTCGACTTTTATATTTGATGTCCCAAAATAAACTATAGTTAGATTTGGTTGTTCTTATGCTCTAAACATAATTCCGTTTGAGAATTATGTCTAAATAGCCACGGTTTTTTACGATTATTAATAACGTTAACAATTATTTTGAGGTTAGACTTAAGAACTACCTTTTTCCCCGACTACGGTGTAGCCTACAAGTGTATATTCGGCGATCTCGTTTCTAATTATTTCAATATTTTCTAGAGTATTATCCAAAAAATAGAACGAATGCGAATGATCGCCGGCTGTCAAAACATAACGAAACTAAAATATATTGATCTATTTTTTGTGGTTATTTACAGACACATTTCTAATATTTTTCGATGTCTTAAAACATTAGAGAATTTTTGCTACCAATGGCATATCGGGTCGCCACCACCCACATTTTATCATCTGGTACGATTTGGCCATTGTTCTTTATATAATCCGGTGTCTACTATTACTAACATCTAGGGCGCAGTGGTAGAACTGTCCGCGCGCGCCGCCGCACACGAACTTGTCGGAGGAGGCGTGCCACGCCGCCGCCGTCAGCGAGTCCTCCTGCGAGTGAGTCATCTTCAGGTGCAGCTGCTCCGTCTGCAACAGTAAACAACAAAACAGTCATTTAAGAACTTACAAACTTGATTGTGTTTTTATATAATTTTTTAATGATGACATAAGTTAAAATCCATCAAGACGTTCAGGCTGCAGAGTGTGCCAAACAATTATACAATATACAAACATTTTCTTACTATTAAAACACAAACCAATAGGCGTGATAGTTTTTCCTTAAAGTGTACCACAAAAGTGCTCAGGTTGTGGGATATACTAGGGCTCGCTTCGCTCGCCCTGATAAACCATAGATAAGTTCTATTGACAGTGATCAAACAGACCTCCATATTCCATATCCAGAGGTCGGGACAGTCCTCCGGGCCGGCGGCGATGAGGTAGCGGCCGTCGGGGCTCCACGCCAGGAACGACACTCCATACGAGTGACCCTCGAGAGACTTCCTATAACGATATCAATATTAGATTTCACCAACGACTGTTTAAATTAATGGTCAAATTAGCATCACGTTACCTCTTACGTTTTTCATATGAACGAAAGAGAAGACATGACATATTAACAAGCTGTTAACACTAACAGACGTTGGTGGAATTGGCTTTAGCTGTAGGTTAAATAATAACTCGTTCAGGATGGTTACAGGTAGTCTTGGCGAAACAGTATTTGAAAAAAAGTCAGTGAGGTGAAGTACAGATTTCATACTAAGAAATAAAGTTTTTAGTAGTTATAGACGTAGTCCTTGGGAGTCGAGGATGCAACCATTTGGAGAAAGTAAAAATTATATAGCATGTCATTTTTATAATTATATTTTACTCTACCGCTCTAAATAAAATTATAAACAAAGTTACCTAAATGATAATCTCTTGGCAACGGGATCGAAGTCCCATATCATGACTGTATTATCTTTGGAGCCAGACGCCAACTTCGAGCCGTCCGGAGACCACTTGCAATACCACACCTCATCACAATGCTCATTGAGGACCTGAAATGTTGAACATGGTTCATGTTAAGAAGGATTAAATAAAACTGATGAAGAATGTTTTGTGATACTGCTACATTGCAAAAGTACTGTAAGAAAAGTTGACTAATTTGGTGGCGTTATGTCAAACTCAGCCAAACAGACAACAACTAACATTTAATTTTTCTATTGTACTAACAACTTATTTAAGAACAGCAAGACTGCTAAAAAAAGCAGAAACAATTCCCATAAAATTCGAAAAATTAATGAATAGAATTACATGTTGCGGTGAATCTAGAAAATGGTCGTTTTTATTATTTGTAGGCAAAACTTGAGAAAGATGCAAGAGTTTCGAACTGTTACACGGGGCCTTGAGTTTCGAGTTTAAAAAAAAAGGTTTTTACTATAGTCCGCGCGGAACTAGTTGGCCGCGCGGACGATAACACCCTTTATTTAACTTCACAACGATTTAGAAATTAGAATACAATCGAGGAGATTTCACTTCACAAAAAATATGGTAATAAATGAGGAGAGGTTCCTCCAGTGAGACGGCGAATTGAAGACTGGAGGTCTAACCGCTGGGGACCTGATATACTAGAACCATAGTGCTGACAAGAGTTAAGGTCTATTCAGCTAAACACCTAACAACTTAAGGGTGTAACAGAAAGTCGACATACCTGTAGCGGATGCAGCGGGAACTCGTCAGCAGAGCACGAGTGGTCAGCGAGCAGGGAGAAGGGCACGCGGTCGCCGGGCGCCGGCAGGGGGCGGGGCGCGGCGTGGAACCGGCACCGCGCCGCCTGCTGCTGCGCCGCCTGCCACAGCAGCGCGCGCAGCCGACCCGGCGCCATCATCAGCGCCGGCGGCAGCACCTGACATATAACACATTTTTGTAGAGTTTTGTCGAGATAATGTCGAGATTTTGACATTATGGGACGAGTAGTTTTAGATTATCTCGAGAGTGAGATATCTCATTGGCGCCTTTATCATTCCGAGACCCTGGGCGAGAGGTTTGTGGTTTGTGCGAAGCTCTGAGCGGCAGATCTTTGCGAGCCTATTTGTCTTACGAAAAAATACCTCGCGAGGCCCCTGAAAGAAGCGAGCCCCGGGCGATTGCCCTGTTCGCCACCCGCTAAGGCCGCCACTTCTGATCACAGAAGAAATTTTTTGTGTTTGTAATCTGTATTGTGGTTTTAAGTAATTGTTGATGATTGATAATATTTCTTTAGATTGATGTCGCGAAGGGTCGCTTTGGTTCTACATCTCCTGGATTACTAGGGCAAGGGAATAGAGCGCTCTTATGTCCTTACACTGTAAATTAGAATGTTTTATTTTTATATTTTCTTAGTTTTATTTATTGGTATCATTTATCATTTTTCTGGATATTTTATTCTTCTATCACTTAAAAATGTATAAAATGATTGTTATTCTTATAAGGTAACAAAATATCGGTAACCTGTTGCACGCGCGCCAGCACGGCGCCGCGGGAGGCGGGTCCGCCGGGCCAGGCCGCACGCGCGCGCAGCTCCGCGCCGTCCGCGCACATCATGAGGGCGGACAGGCGGTGCACGCGCGCGGTGTCGTGCTGCAGCGGCGTGAGCTCGTTGCGCAGCACGTGCAGCGCGTCCAGCGCGCGCCCCGCCTCCAGGTGCTCCAGGTACTTCTGCTCCAGCACCACGAACTTCATCTCCTGTATTACACATTAATCACGTTAATATAATGTATCAAGTGAGAGTAGTAATAAAATCACATGTCTGGTGTATAAATTTTGAATATAATGTATCAAGTGAGAGTAGTAATAAAATCACACGTCTGGTGTATAAATTTTGAATAAAATGTATCAAGTGAGAGTAGTAATAATATCACACGTCTGGTGTATAAATTTTGAATATAATGATCAAGTGAGAGTAGTAAGAATATCACACGTCTGGTGTATAAATTTTGAATATAATGTATCAAGTGAGAGTAGTAATAATATCACACGTCTGGTGTATAAATTTTGAATATAATGATCAAGTGAGAGTAGTAAGAATATCACACGTCTGGTGTATAAATTTTGAATATAATGTATCAAGTGAGAGTAGTAATAATATCACACGTCTGGTGTATAAATTTTGAATATAATGATCAAGTGAGAGTAGTAAGAATATCACACGTCTGGTGTATAAATTTTGAATATAATGTATCAAGTGAGAGTAGTAATAATATCACACGTCTGGTGTATAAATTTTGAATAAAATGTATCAAGTGAGAGTAGTAATAATATCACACGTCTGGTGTATAAATTTTGAATATAATGATCAAGTGAGAGTAGTAATAATATCACACGTCTGGTGTATAAATTTTGAATATAATGTATCAAGTGAGAGTAGTAATAAATATCACACGTCTGGTGTATAAATTTTGAATATAATGTATCAAGTGAGAGTAGTAATAATATCACATGTCTGGTGTATAAATTTTGAATACAGTGTAAACTCTTTATAACATTATCCTTTATAACGATAAACTCCCTATAACGTTGAAGTGAGCCCAACTTGGTTGGTTTGCATTAAAACCCACATATTGAAACACTCTTTATAACAATACGTCATTCTCTATTACGAAGAAATGTGTCCATATTTTTAGACAGTAAATATTTATTATCAGTATTATTGTTTACGTAAATAATAATATCGATAATAGATAATATCAGGTAACAAAAAACTTTGAAGCTTCGAAACATCTGAGGTCGGTCTAGCTTTTGTATCCTTAGTTGCCTTGAACATGTGCAGGATGACGCATTGTTTTCTCTGCAGAGATGGTCTTCGACCAAGCATACTGGGTACCTATCGTATTATCAGTTGTTTTTTTGTTCATTCCATAAAACAAAAACTCTCTATAGGTAACGACAAAAAATGCTCAGTCCCTTGAGTTTCGTTATAAAGAGTTTACACTGTATAATGTATCAAGTGAGAGTAGTAATAAAATCACATGTCTGGTGTATATGTTGCAGTCATCTGGTTCAATCAGCGATTCGATTGAATGACTAGCGTATTCATTGAATGACTCCATTCAATTGAATGACTCGGCCGAACGTCGATTGAACGATCGTCCCTCAACGTTCAACTAGTTAGCGATTTGTAGCATAGCGTTTTGAAGATAGCGGACATGAAATCAGTCAGGTAATTGAACGTATTTCATTTTCTTCCTACGGCGGCGCTACTAGTCACTAAAACAAATATGGCGTCAAACAGCTCGCACAGCTGATAGCACTGTGTTGACATTTTATCGATTACATTTACGTTAAAGTACTTTATTTGTAATAACTAATAAAATAATATGAAAGCGTGGTTTTACCTATTACTACCCCGTCAACGGCTACTTGAAAAAAAATATAGCATCCCATTTAACAACTTCGCTATATGACTTTTAGTCAAAACGTTAAACGTTACAGTCAACGTTTTGACGAGTTGTCCTTTAGTCATTCAATTGAATGGTGTCATTCAATGACTGCGACATATATAAATTTTGAATATAATGTATCAAGTGAGAGCAGTAATAAAATCACATGTCTGGTGTATAAATTTTGAATATAATGTATCAAGTGAGAGTAGTAATAAAATCACACGTCTGGTGTATATAAATTTTGAATATAATGTATCAAGTGAGAGTAGTTATAAAATCACACCTCTGGTGTACAAATTTTGGAGCTTATAAAGTTGCTAGGTATGGTAAGTTATGCAACTATTCTCTTATCAAATAAATGAAAGTGTATCAAGTAAATCAAATGATTAAAATATCTTGGAAATATGTCTGTCATAAAATGTTTCCAATATGCCCAAAGACAAGTAATAATAATAATAATAAGCCCGCAGTGCAGCTTGTGGCGAACTGTTGGGAAGTAGCGACACCCCGCACTCGAGTGCTCCCAGGGAAGCCCCTGTTCTCCATCTCCGGCTTGCCTTCACCGGCCGGCCGGAGTGAACACTGACGGAGAACCAGGCCCTACCTCTGCCTTGCCTTAATCGGCCGGTCAGAGGGGAGTCGCGAGAGCTTCGGCTCGGAGGGAGGATGTGAAGCGTAAGTGACGAGTGGGCGACGTGATGGGACCCTCTGAGGGTGCAAATGATCGGCGTTTAAAGTCCAGCGACACCTCTCCTGCCTCAAGCCGCTGTGTCAATGTTGCCGCCTCGGTGCACCGTGCGTGCGACCATTCTGAGGGGCCCATTCAAAGAGTTGGCGAGTCATCGTCTGCCAACTTTATAGATGTTACAACTTTGTATCGGCAGACGCCATAGTCCTTCCATATAGTCCCAGTTACCCAGTCCACTAGCACCTCAC
Organism: Polyommatus icarus; assembly: GCA_937595015.1. Classification (NCBI taxonomy): domain Eukaryota; kingdom Metazoa; phylum Arthropoda; class Insecta; order Lepidoptera; family Lycaenidae; genus Polyommatus; species Polyommatus icarus. The sequence continues at coordinate 8,367,299 of OW569324.1, read as the reverse complement.
CCGCATAGCTCGGTATCATTTTAATTCCATTCCCCGCAATAGTCCTACACTGGCCGCTGGCTCTCCTTGGTCGTACTCCTATTAGTGCAGACAGGAAGAGTCGCCGGCTAGTGTCACATTACACCAAGATTACTATATTATAAACTGTGTTACGGGCCTCTACGTGTTGGCTTCGGCCCCACGCATGCCTTCCAAAGGTCCGGGATTTAATTGCCCGTGAGCAAGGATTGCTTAACACAAACATAATAATAATAATAAAAACAAAAAAGTATTGTCTGGTAAGATACAATACGAGCAGAGCTAAATACGGTACTGACGGCGAGGTTGTGTGGGTCGACGTGCGGCGAGTCCCGGAGCAGGTCGTGCAGCGCGCGCAGGTCGTGGTCCGCCTTGCCCCAGTCCCCGGCCAGCACGTGCTGGCGAAAGGTCGCCGCCGCTGGGTGCTCCAGGTGCAGCCCCGACTCCTCCATCAGTAGAGCCGCGCTGCGCCTGTCGGACACACACAAACAATCAGCACTGTCCGTAAAGAAGTATAAGCTCGAACTTGGCGGGCATGCTCAGCAAGATGGGCCTACAACATGGGCGCCGGCAGGGGGGTGCCAGGGGGTGCACTTGCACCCCTTGGGAATCTCGGGATCGACAGGAATTATTGAAATAAAAAGCATTTTGTAAACTATTACCATGCCGTACAAAGATAGTTCGTAATGTTTCGGCACTAAATGTATTCTGTTGACGTTAATAGACAGTCACTGTTGTTCGTAAAAAGTGAAAAGAAAAGAAAGAAAACTAAAATCTGCACCCCTACAACTTATTCTCCCAAGGCTGTTGTTATTGTTGTAAAATACTTACTTTCAATTTATGACAATGGCCCCTCTTCTTTGTTTTCACTGCTGTCTATTTCCAGTTACGGATCTTCTCTTTATTAAAAAAAATAACTAATAATTTCGAAATAGTCGGCCAAGTGCGAGTTAGACTCGCGCACGAAGGGTTCTGTACCATTATAGAGCAAAATTAGGCTATAATTTGTGTTTTGTTGTATGGGAGCCCCTCTTAATTTTTTATTGTATATTAATATTATTATTATTTTATATAAATATTAAAGTACACATAAAACTAAGGATTGTGTGAAAAATTCAAGTATGGTCTACCTATCTATAGCAAAAAAGGCCAAAAAAATCACGTTTATTGTATGGGAGCCCCCCTTGAATATAAATTTTATTTAAATTTTAGTATTTATTGTTATTGCGGCAACAGCAATCTGTGAAAATTTCAGAAGTCTAGCTATAGTGGTTCTGGACACACAGACAGACATTGAAGTCTCAGTAATAGGGTCCCGTTTTTACCCTTTGGGAACGGACCTCTAAAAAATATGATATGTAAGCAGTATTATGCACCTTGAAATTGTTACACAAGTTAGTTAATCTATTTGCAAGCAAGAAATTAGAAAGTTCATACTTTTTAGTTTTGCTTTAAAGTTTCAATATACTTTAAATGATTTAAACGTACTGCAAATGACTTCCTTGCTTTAACAGTTTTTTTTTCTATTTAATCCTTCGATCGTGGATTCTTGGAAATGCTATTGAATTCTATTGTTGTCGTGATCACCGGTTCTCTTATAGGGCTTGAAGGATTAAGAGATTTGAAGGCAAATAATTTGTCTTATAAGTACATATAAATAATACATTTTTTTTATTTTAAATTATTTTCTTGATCCTAAAGCCTCCATTTATGCAGAAAAGCATCAATTCACGAATTGTTAGTTCCACTTCATCCATTTACGTCTTAATTTATGAAATGCCTAATCATTTTTAACCGACTTCCAAAAAACGAGGAGGTTATATGTTCGGCTGTGGATATTTTTTTTTTTTTTTTTTGTATGTTCAACGATTACTCCGCCGTTTGTGAACCGATTTTCGAAATTTTTGTTTTGTTGTGTTTGGTTTCACTCCAATTTGGTATCATGTTCACAAAAGTGGTGACCTGATGATGGGATCCAGGAGTAATCGAGGGAACTCCTCGAAATTTATATGGAAACATATGGTGATTTTGGTTTTATGTGAAGTGTACTAAGAATATGCTACCAAAAAGTCAAATATTGGGTCAAGGTATACCATGGTTTCGAAGATGCTAAGAGAACTCCTGACTCCTTATAGATACACGTTTGGGAGTTTCGGCGTTGTTTTAAGAACAGAAAGCATATGCTACTATGCAATTCATATTCATCATCATAATCATCATCATCATCATCGTCTTCATCATTACCACGTCGTGTTAAGGTCACCATTGTCTCATGGCACAGAATAGATAATAGTACAAGGCATAGGTGTGGATATACTAATAATAATAATAATTTTATACTGTATAACAACACTTTGTTTAAATATACACGGCGGTCAGCGCCGCGGAGGCGACGGTATCCGTTAGACGACAGATCGAATATACTTTACTACTTTATATAGGTACAGATCGAATACTTTACTAACTACTTTATAAAATTTTAATAGACAAAATATAGAATTAAAATAAAGTTATTTTAAAAAGAGCATTTAAACAAAACAAAGTCAATAAGTGTCTTTTTAATTAGTTATACTTATTAATCAATAGATGGCGCACTAAGTATCGATTTGAATGGATTTGAAATTGAATTCTTGATTACAAGAACAGCTGTCAATAATTATGATAATATTATATTATATTACTAGCTGTCCCGGCAAACGTTGTTTTGCCATATAAATAATTTTTGGTATGAAAAATAGATGTTGGCCGATTCTCAGACCTATTCAATATGCTCACATAATTTCATGAGAATCGGTCAAGCCGTTTCCGAGGAGTATGGCAACAAAAACTGTGACACGAGAATTTTATATATTAGATGAGTAGCTACGCTACATCCTATGCAAGTTTATACAATTTTTTATCTGATAGATCCTTCGATCGTGGAAAAACGAGACACAATAGCCTTTCTATTGTTATCGCAATCGCCAGTGACCGCTTGGGGTTTGAAGTATTAAAATTGTTAAATTACTTAGCACAATATGTTCACTTCACTGATAATATATTATTTTGTAAGTGTGAACTGTGACTCTTAACAAATTGTAATAAGATACGTAAAATATATGCGAAGGTTTACCTACTAGTGTAACTAAAAAGAGTGAAATTATTATTATTTTTAACAAAAAATTAAAACCGACTTCCAAGGTAAAAACAATATTAACATTAATATGAACTAAAAAGTATTCAATAATTTTTGTTATCTAATAGTGCCTTTTTCCGAATTCGGCTAAACCTCAACTATTTCTGTACTCAATCTTCATAATTTTGAAGTCGGTGCCAGTTCCAAAAGTTTCAAATATTCTGTCAGAGGACTGAAGATTCAGCTATCTGGTACCGACTTCAAAATAATGAAGATTGAGTACAGAAATAGTTGAGGTTTAGCTGAATTCGGAAAAAGGCACTATTAGATAACAAAAATTATTTAATACTTTTTAGTTCATATTAATGTTAATATTGTTTTTACCTTGGAAGTCGGTTTTAATTTTTTGTTAAAAATAATTGGTGTTGCAACTTGCATGTATTATAAATTAAAATAACTATAAATTAAATATCATGATGGTAAAAATACAAATAAAATCAGGTCTACTACATATCAGTAAGTAAGTACTTTATTTTATCTTGTAAGGAGATAACCAAAACTACAAAGTCATTTAAAGTAGTTAAAATTTACACAACTTGAAAATGTTTATAATAATAAGTTGATAATGATTGATTGTTGTATAACAACCTATCATAAACTTAAAATTGTGAATTTATGGTTTAGTATCGGGACCTTACATGAGGCCTCTGTGTTTTCCTTTTGTATGTTGAATGAATGTTGTGTGAACTGCAACACTGTGTGATATGGTCATATCAGCTAAATGCTGCTAGATCATTAACAATAAATAAATAAATAAATAACTTTTAGTCCTATGAAAAGACAAAAACTCAAAAAGGAAAACTAGGTAGGTATGTTAGCTTTTAGAAGTAAACAAAGAAATATAAATTTAGAGAATAATAAGTGTTGCTAATTAGTCATTACACAAGATTATGTTTAGTTACAACTTTTAATATAAATGTAAAAAAATATCAATGTGTAAAATGTTTTGTTTCACTAAATTTTATAGTTTTTTACAAAATAACAAGTTTGTTTTTTTGTAGCCATAATTACAGTAGTGTGCTAATGTAATTTTGTAAAGAATAATCTTTCCATTTTTGTATAAACAAATTATATAAAATATGACACTTGCAAATACATTGAAAGTTATTATTTTGATGTGTGCAATAATGACTAAGCATATTCCTTTGCATAACATGAATAATAAAATATACAAAACATATTGAACCTATTTATTTTTTATTAGGTTAAACCTATTCTTTTCTCTTGTCCTCTTTTATTATATCATGAAAATATACTCATACTCACTCCAATCCTACAGAGAGCAGGTGTTGCCCGATGAGACGGACAATCTCTTGGTCGGTCTGGCCCATGCGAAGGCCAAGTGGCAGGTCCCCATTACGGGCAGCATCGCCGTTGAGGTGAGCGCCGTTGGCGCACGGCTGGTGCATGGTCGGCTCCGGCGACAGCCTGCGCGTCCGCTTGCGCGGCGGCCGTTGGCCCTCGTCCCCGGAGTCACTGGAGGCCAGGCTGGCCCGCTCAGATGCGCGTGCTCGCCGCGCTCCTCCAGTCACGATCCCCGCCGCATCGGCCTCGTCGCGGCGTGACGTCACGCTCGCTGCTCGCCACCCGCACTCAAGGAACCATTTTTCTTTGTTCGCTTGTGAATTGTGAGTCTTTCTCGATTGTTCTTGCGACACTCTATGGTTTATGTCTATCAAGTTATCGACAAATATCACTGAAATAGGACAAGACAAGAAAAACGAGTGACTCTTGTAACGTACACAAAAATCAGCTGAAAATTGTTCGACAGCTGTCTACCCTGGCTGTGCACAACATCGCCCTTCTTTCTTTTCGTTCTTCGCAGACAGCTATCTTCGTATTGTGTTCGGATGATAATCGGTCAAAATCGTATAAGTATTTTAACTTTCCTACTCACTACTCAGAAAAATTAAGTAGGTATTTTAAATTATTTACGGTAAAAATAAAAATTTGAGATGTGAGTGAAAGTTACAACAAAATAATACAATACCTACTTTAAACGCCATTAATATCTGATATAGATTTCCGTAAATTGTAAAATGTAAACATTAAAGAAAAGTCAACTTTTTCATAAAATTAATGTAAAAAATAAAACATAATTTTATTTAAATTAACTTACACTTACGTAAGTTTTTTTATTTATTTAATTAAAATACTTCATCAAAAGTTTTTAATTATTTTCCTGACCCCAAGCAGGGGACAGTTTTATTATACTGCGTAAATTGTATCGTCTATGTCATTTTATAATGGTGTGTTCCTAATTTCCGCACCAGACATGCGATGACGTCTCGGTAGCATATCAAAATATCACATATAAAACTGGTAAATTATAAAATATAATATGTTCAGGCTGCACAAGTTTAGAAACACGCCTTCTGTCTACAAATATAATATACTTGTAATCTGTGCGCCTTCTGTCAGCTGTTGGCTCAATTCGCAGCTGTCAGAAATCTTCTTCTTCTTCTTTTTTAATTAATGGCTCCTTGCTGAATGTTTGGACTTTCAAGTTTCAGTTTGTTTTCGCTCTAATATAATTAAATAAAATTGTAATAAATGTGATTTTTATATGGATGGATAACGAATATAATTTGTCAAAAGTTAAAGAACATTTTGGCCTAGGAAAATGGAAAAAATTACTGTGAAAGTTGTTATTTTGTACATGTTTTTCCAACAAACCAATTTACAGCTTTTGATAAATGTTAAGAATCAGGTAACTCATACATACCAGAAGTTTATCGTGATCTTTACATGTTAAAATTGTTTAATAGCCCGTACTTTATATTTTAAGGGTGGTGATGTAATGCAAGAGGCAATAGTGGCAAATGTATCAGAAGACACAGTGACTCTAGAATTTTTACGCTTAGATGGCGTATTTGTATCGCAACTCGTAGATTTCACGAATGTAAATATGCAATAACTTTCTTCAAGTATTATTTTCCTAAGCACTTGTCATTGTGATAACAATTTAGTATACTTACAGGAAGTTGAAGCAATGAAAGTCATAATTCCTGGTGAAGAAGAGCTTGGACAAACGGGTTACCAAACTCTATGTTTCTTGACTCATGCTGCACAAGCTGATTTTATAGCCCCTGATGCTATGGTCAAATTAAGACAGGTATCAAAGATGTTTAGTATTATCATAATAGGATGAAGTTAATGTAAGTTACATTAACTTCATCCTATCCTATTAATCCTTCAAGCCCCATAAGAGCACTGGTGATCGCGACAACAATAGAATACTATAGCATTTCCAAGAATCCACGATCGCAGGATTAATGTGATTTTTCTGATTCCAATATGTAATCACTTTAGCACTTTCTTTTATAGATTCCAATATAGAAACCACGAAGAGCACAGGTTCTGTTTGTTTGTTTGCACCACATAACCTTTGCAACCACTGGACCAATTTTGACTCTGATCTAAAAGTAAACCACAGGGTAGGGCAAAGGCATTATTTTTTATTTGGAGAAGATCAGTTCCTGTAGGATTTCATTGTTATGGATGGAGATGTGAGAAACATATTTTTATCATTTATTCATAGAAAAATCCTGGAACTGTAAGAGTCGCAGAGGAAGACAAAGGTTGGCGACAAACAACGGCAACAGCATGGGCTGGCCGCGCAACTCGCTCGCTGTCACCTGCAGCCGCTCGACATTGTGCACCAGCAGGGGATAAAATTTATTTGCGTACTTCGGACTTGACAAGATGGGCACCTCGGCCTGGTTAGTTTTTTTCATGAAAAGCTGATTACTGCTATTTTATTGACGTGAAAACGTCTTATAATTCGATATAGGCTGCGCGCACGAAAAAACATGACGCAATATGCGGCATTACCTCGCTCTGCGGCGTTCCATTTAAGGATATTATGTTGTCACGTTCAACTATCATCAGTAAACTGACTTTACAGACAACCGAGTTCGAGTTTTACGTCACGTACTTTGGTACGTCAATGATTAATTAATTGGCTACATCATCATTTTTTTTTCTTTATTTATTTTGGATGTTGTGTACTAGTAATGATATTACTTAAAATTAAGTTAATAAATTATTTATCTAATAAATAATTAATAGCAACACATTTTTACCACATAACTTAATCATAAACTTGTTTTAAATTTTAAATCAATCTTTTTAGGTGTTGAACAATCATATACAGCAGAAGTTACACCATTTCCTGCCAATGCTCTGTCTGAAACATCAGATGGATTTCCTGAGGTTGGAGTTTGTGTAGCAGAAACAAATGCCGCAAAAGCATGCATTTGTCACCTTGAGGTTAGTAATACTAAAAAGTATAATTAGGGAATACCACAATTTTGACAATACAACTTAGAAAGATAGAAAATACTTTCATCTCAATTTTACTTTTTAGGTGTGTGTTAATTGGTATCCATGTGGACTAAAGTATTGCAAAGGAAAACCTCAAGGAGGTCTGAGCTATCGTTGTGGTATCAAAACATGTCACAGATGCTACAGATATCATTTTTATGTGAAAAGACGAGAATCTTGTATTAGCTACATGTGACCCTACGCAAGCCCACTGGGCTATATTCTGTGCCAAGCTGTTCTTCTAGTCCTTGTCTTATTGCTGCAGTATTTTTATTATAAGGTAGCTTGCGAGCCAGTGTCTGACAATATATTATGTGTATAATATACATACTTAGAACTTTTGGAAAAGATTTACTCTATCTCTAATTATTTTGTTAATAATAAATTGTAATTGCATACTATTATATTTTATTTAACATATTAATAATCACTAAACTAAGCATTACTATAACCCAATAATAATAATGTTCACTTTTAGTGACATCCAGGAAATGGTTCATGCCTGTTTTTTCTCAATACAAACTGTATTTTTCTTTCCATATCTTCATTGTATAAAGCCTTGCACTTTTCGTGATTAATTCTTCGTCTGGTCTAAAAAGTAACAAAATATTATTATTAATGGTAAAGCTACTGAATAGTCAGTTGGTTGAAGTAGGTTATTTATATAAGTATTTTAATTTTTTTTAAGTATGAACTGTGTATATCTTTTAACTACCACGTTAGGTAATTACACGTACCTGGAATGGTTTCTCATAATATCTTGTTAATCTGAATTGCTCCAACAAACCTTCCTTGCCCATAATTCTGTTTATAAGTCTGCATGCATCATCTACGTTATTATTTTTGACAAAAACTGTCCGCGCAATAAAAGAAGGGTGTTTATTTGCTAATAACTTTACAGTAATAAACATTTTGGAAAAATGTCAGCTCAGAATTTAGGCAGATAATAACTTTTTTCAAAATATTTATGAAATCAATCTAGAAAATGAACAAGAACCAAATAATTTGAGGTTGCTTGCTCTGAACTTGACAGCTGTCAAGTGTCAATGGGCATTGTCCAAAAAAATGACATGTACTTTTTATATTTTTTTTCGTTAAATTAAGGTATTTTAAGAATATAAATTAAATAATTTTGAAATTCATTGGCTAGTTTTTTATCAATAAATTTTTTAAATTTCGCTCTGACGTCATCATCGGCGGCCAATTGACCTCTGCAGCATGTTTTTTTCCTTTCAATCTTATTTATAATGGCTGGTTCGTCAAATGCAAGTTATCATTATGTGAAAGCTGATACAAGAAGCTTACCAAAAGTTCGAAACGTAATGTTGGTCGAATTTATTGCTAATTTAACGCCATTGAAGGTCAAACTAAGGTTAAACATATTTGTTCAAAAATATAAGTAACTAATGGGTATTTTTTTCGTTTATATACAGAAAAACGATCACTGACCTTATTCCTCGAATTTTTGTAATGAGCAAAATTAAAAAAAAATGGACAATCCCCATTGACAATCAACAGTCGAATACGTAGATAGAGTAAAAGTATAGATTGCTGGATATTTCCTTTTCACTCACACAAAGAAAGAGATAGTTAATTACGTATTGCTTGTGGAGAAAAGAGATAAAATAATTATTTTCTGTCCCTCACCGCGTGGCCATTTTTTCCAATGTGATACACTTTACGAGTGTTTTCACACGAGACCCGACCCGACACGACAAACTGCGGTGACGATTCCGTGCGCCATACATTTCTATGTACCGTTTTCACACGGAACGACACCGCACAGCACGACACACGATTTTGAGACGACAATCCGCTATGTCGTCCCGTTTTTTAGCACAGATAAAAAAATTACAAAGATATTATGAAAGTTCACTATCCGTAAACAAACAAAACGTAAGCAACCCCTAGATTGCTGTAATTGCGCTGAAGAAATGCAAGGCTTCCGCAGAGATATCATTAGCCTATTAGATAAATTCACAAGTACTCAAGAATCAACTTTAAAGTACATGCGTGAGAACATCGCTGAAATGAAAAATCAGTTAAATGATATCAAGGTTTCAATCGACACCCTTAGTAACGATCAGGCTTCTATGAAGAATCAAATATCGAATCTGGAGAGCAAGAATAGTGCCACTGAAAAAAAAGTCGAAAATCTCGAATCAAAACTAGCCGAATTAAAACAGGATGTACCCGCCAATGAACTTACCGTCAATAATAACGAAAACATAATACACGAGATACAGGAACGTACATACAGAGAAAAAAACGTTATAATAGTAGGTATCCAGGAGTGTCGAGGAGCAACTTCCGACGAAAGCCAGTCCTCCGATATGATGAATGTTACCAAACACTTAAACAAGCTCATCAACAACTGCCCCAATCCTATCAAGATATTTAGACTCGGGAAATACAACCCTACAAAACATCGTAAAATAAAGGTATGTTTCGAATCGTCACAAACTGCAAAAATGTTACTACGTAATAAAGACAAACTTCCAAGCGACATCAAAATATTCTCGGACCTGACCCCTTTGCAACAAAACTATCTGAAGAAACTAAACGAAGAACTAGAACTTAGAATTAAAAATGGAGAAAATAATATCACAATAAAATATGTAAAAGGAACGCCGAAAATTATTACCACGAAAAATACAAAAAACTAGTCTACAATAAACCTATACCTACTGATCCTGAGAGTAATACCTATCAAGTACTAAATGACTATCAAAACATACTTACCACTAAATCAAGCCTTAATTTTTTCTACGCCAACATCAGGAGCATCTGCAAGCCAGGAAAGTTTGATGAATTGAAATGTATTTTGCATTCCATTAATAAATGCATACATATTGTTTTGCTATCGGAAACATGGATAAGGTCAGAACTACAAGCACAGCAGTTTGAACTGCAAAACTACACACATTACTACAACATCAGACCTGATACTATTGGTGGCGGTGTTTCCATTTACGTCCACAATAACCTAAAACATGAATTAACTTCAACACTATTTATTGATGGAAATAATTATTTGTGGATTCGCCTCAATAAATATGCTCTTGACGTCGGAGTTGTTTACAAGCCAGGACACTCAAACTTTAACGAATTTCTTGTCAACTATGAGGCTCAGTTACAGCAAAAGAATAGAGCTATAATCTTTGGCGACACCAACATCGACTTACTCTGTAACGATACTAAAACCAAGCGTTACAATGCTATGCTTAAGGAATCCGGATTCAATATAATTAACAAAAAAGATTCAACACATTGCACTCGAGAAACATCAACAACGAAAACAATTATAGATCATGTAGTGACAAATCTGAGAAATAACAAATTCCATTTTGCACTAGTTGAGTCTTCTATATCAGATCATAAGAATATATATGTCGAGATGAAGCAAATTGAACCACCTAAAAAACAAAAAATACAATACGAAGCTATAAACTACGATAAATTACGTAAAATGATGGAAGAAACAACATTTGAAAATTTTGACCATGAATTTACCCGTCTTGATGAATTTATAAAACGAATGATAGAAAATAATAAAATGAAAAAACGTAAAATTATAAATCAACCGCAAAAAGATTGGATTAACAGACAAATTATAACAGAAATTAATGAAAGGAACCGTCTATGGAAAGAACTAAAACAAAATCCGAATAATAAACAGCTAGAATTAAATTTTAAGGCTAAAAGAAACAAATTGGCATATACTATAAGGAAAACAAAAGATAAATATTTCTATGGAGAGTTTACTAAGTGTACAAATAATCCAAAAAAAATGTGGAGTTTAATTAATACTCTTTCAAATAACAAAATTGTGAATAGGTGTGCTCCCTCAAGTTTAAAACTCGAAAGTGGCGAATTAATTACAAATCACGCACAAATATGTGAAGCCTTCAACAACTTTTTTGCAAATGTAGGGACACAACTAGCCAACAAAATTCTACCAGAATTCCAAAACAATGATACACATACAATTCCCAAACTTAACCCAAGTACTGAACAATATGAATTCACAGAATTTCCTCCCTGCACCATTAAGGAAGTCTTACAAATTTTTGATGGTTTGGATACTAATACCAGTACTGGTATTGACGGCATAAGTACTAAAGCCCTGAAATGTATTAAAAACCGAATAGCTCCAAATCTTACAGACTGTTTAAATAAACTACTAGCTGAGGGTTCTTTTCCCGATTGCTTGAAGATTGCAAAGGTCACTCCCATTTACAAAAGCGGGACAAAATCAGACCCTGGAAATTATCGCCCAATTTCAGTGTTGCCAATATTATCAAAAATATTAGAAAAAGTTATACATAAGAGACTAGATAACTACTTAACAAAAATTAATTTCTTTTATGAAAAACAATACGGTTTCCGCCAAAAGTCAAACACGCTAAGTGCAGCTATAGATTTAGTTAATACAATCCAGACAAAAATTGACCAAAAACATGTAGCTCTTGGTGTTTTTATCGATTTAAAAAAAGCTTTTGACACAGTCAGTCATAAGTTACTTTTGAAAAAGCTGAAGAGTATTGGCATCACTGGAACGGCGTATAAAATGTTTCAATCCTACTTGTCCAATAGGTATCAAGTGGTAAAACTCGAAAACTATCAAAGTTCTCATCAGCCAATAACATGTGGCGTGCCACAGGGCTCCATCCTGGGGCCATTATTATTTCTTATCTATGTAAACAACATCTGTCAATTAAATTTGCACGGCCAACTTACCTTATATGCAGACGACACTTGTGTGTTTTATTTTGGACTGAAATTGGATGAAATCATACATCTAGCTCAAAAAGATTTAGATAGTCTATATAAATGGTTCCAATTTAATCTCTTAACAGTAAATACCTCTAAGACATCCTATATAATATTTGGTGCTAAAAATAAAAAGGTATCTAACGACACAAAGCTACACATGAACGGACAAAATCTACAACAAACCAACGAAGAAAAATACCTTGGACTGATACTGGACAAAAACTTGACATGGAGTGCACACATAAAACACATAGAAACCAAAATCTCATCTCTAATAGGGTCACTTCACAATCTGACAAGTTGCATTCCACTAAAAGCTCGGCCCCTTATTTATAACTCCTTAGTAAAACCTCATTTATTATACCTCATAGAAATATGGGGTTGTGCTGCTAAAAGTAACCTAAAACCTATCCAAATACTACAAAATAAAATAATCAAAATTCTATACCACTACGACTACTTAACACCATCTAAAAAAATTTACAAGGAAACTAAACTTATGGACATCCAACAACTCTACTCGTACAACATATGCATACATATATATAAAATTATACACAAACTTACACAGTCACAAATTACATTTACAACACTCAACAAAATAACTAAACATAAAACTCGTCGCGCGGACCACCTTGTACTTCCTAAAATAAGAACAAACTACGGAAAAAATTCATTAACATATAAGGGAGCACAGCTATACAACGCACTTCCTAAGATTGTCAAAGAAGCAAGCTCGCTCAATATCTTCAAGAAAAAATTAACCGATCACATATTTTGTTGCAACTCGTAAAAAGTTAATCACTTGGACCACCGGCTTATATTTGGCGAACTTGCATTCTCGAACACGTCTCGTTATAAAAATGTTTTCAGACTACCGACAAAATCGGGCCGACGTTATTTGTTAATTACTATTTAACCTTAGGAAACTGTAATTTTTTCTTATGTATTGTGAACTTTCCTAATAAGTATATAGTGTTAAGGTTATAATATTGTTTCTCATGTAAGTGACATTAATTGTCTTATTGAGAATAATAAAGATCTTTAAACCGAAACCGAAAGTTGTCTGTGGTTCATTGATTCAGTTTGAATTTTGAACCAGGCCACTAAAATTACTGCCTTAAATAATACAATATGCCCCGCGTACCACTTGACGTTAGAAAGGATCATCGAACTATCTTTTAAAATTATATTGTACAAGACCCAACAGTAGATGACATAATATTTTTAAGTACTAATGGCTGGTTTACACGTACTAAGTTGATAAGTAGTTAACTTAATTTTAAATTTGTAAATTGTAAACACAAAATTTAGTAGCCAATAGCAAGTTAAAATTTAGTTAAGTAAGTATAGGGTCATAAGTTAAAATTTAGTTGACCATTTATCTACTTATCACGTGTAAACCAGCCATAAGTGAATGCGGTGTCGTCGCAGAAATCGTCGCTCGTGTGAAAACGTTCAAACGACACGGTTCATAGACAATTTATATTTGTCTATGAACCGTGTCGTGTCGTGTCTCGTGTGAAAACGCCGTACGGCGTTTCACACGAGTGACGAGACACGACACGACACGATTCATAGACAAATATAAATTGCACGACAGACGTCACACAGTCTGTCGTTTGAACGTTTTCACACGAGTGACGATTTCTGCGACGACACCGCATTCACTTATGGCTGGTTTACACGTGATAAGTAGATAAATGGTCAACTAAATTTTAACTTATGACCTTATACTTACTTAACTAAATTTTAACTTGCTATTGGCTACTAAATTTTGTGTTTACAATTTACAAATTTAAAATTAAGTTAACTATAGGTCTACCAGAATCTGATGGCAATTTTATTTTTTGACAGCAGATTTTCAAAAAATATCCTAAATCATTGGATAAATTTTTATATTTGCATGTTTTATACACAGATTAGCTGCTATAAGAAAAGGATCAAAATGTTTTATTTCAATTATACCGGTATTGCTAGAGACTAGAGTCAATTTATTATATCAATTTTTGCCATCAGATTCTGGTAGACCTATACTTATCAATTTAGTACGTGTAAACCAGCCATTAGTACTTGTAAATATTAGTTATGTCATCTATTGTTGGGTTTTGTACAATATAATTTTAAAAGATAGTTCGATTATCGTTTTTAACGTCAAGTGGAACGCGGGGCATATTGTATTAAATAAGGCAGTAATTTAATTTTAGTGGCCTGGTCAATGATATTATATTAAGACTCAAAGCAGATATGTTTCTACCGCGCGCGTTGTGAAGCCATTAAATACGGGCCAATTGGCCCGTCTTTTATATAGTCTGTCTCTTTTATGTAAATGGCATTTCGTATCTTTTGTTTCTTTTATCTGTCAAATTTGACAATTGAATTTGAAAATTGTTCGGAAGCAATTTAAGCCGGAAAATAGTATGAACGTAACAGATCTGTATTTAGTAGAATATCATTGGGCCTGGTTCATAATTCAAACAACAAATGAACCACAGACAACTTTCATATTATCTTTGTAATTTTTTTATCTATGCTAAAAAACGTGACGACATAGCGGATTGTCGTCTCAAAATCGTGTGTCGTGCTGTGCGGTGTCGTTCCGTGTGAAAACGGTACATAGAAATGTATGGCGCACGGAATCGTCACCGCATTTTGTACATGCATTACATTGCACGACAGACGTCACACAGTCTGTCGTTTGAACGTTTTCACACGAGCGACGATTTCAGCGACGACACCGCATTCACTTATGGCTGGTTCACACGTATTAATTAGGTAAGAGGTCAACTAAATTTTAACTTCTGACTTTATACTTACTTGACTAAATTTTATGCATTGCTACTTGCTACTACATTTTGTTTACATGCAATTAATATTTTAAAATTAAGTTAAATTTAGTTACTTATCAACTTTATATGTGTAAACCAGCCATTAGTTCTTAAAAATATTATGTCATCTGTCGTTGGGGTTTGTTTTTTTTTAAGAAGGCAGGTCACCGTATTCTCAGGGCTACAGCGACCTGCCCTCCGTAAGGGTATATTGTGACTCCTTCGGACTAGAGTATCATCCCCAACTCAATACTGCTCATAAATTGTTCGATATGGTTGGGGTTGGTGCCACGAATTTCCTCTGTGGATGAGTATACGTGGCGATCAAGATGCCTGTTCCTGCTCTGTAGTAGAGCAGGACGGTCAAGAAAAGGTGAATAGGTGTCTCATCCTCCTCCTCACAGAATCTGCAAGTCGTTATCAAATACCTTTTTGTTTAGGTATTCTGATAGTTTCTTGTTGAAACCAGAAATAAGTGCCTTGGAGTGTTCAAGGCCAGGGGTCTCAGCCCATTGCTTCCTGCTTAGTGTGTGACCCCATTCCTTGAGCACTTGCTTTGTGGTACTAGGAGGTATGCCACAAACCGGTTAGGTCTGTGCCTAAGATAGTTTAAGTTTATTGAAAACGTAGTCATATAATATATTATACTATGTATAAGTCTATCAGAATCTGATGGCAATTTTTGACAGAAGATTTTATAAAATATCCTTGATCATTGGATTTATTTTTATATTTGTATGTTTAACACACAGAATTAGTCCCTATTTAGAAAAAAAGGATCAAAATGTTTTATTCCAACTACCCCGATATAGCTAGAGTCAATTTAATTTCTCACTTTTTGCCATCAGATTCTGGTAGACCTATAGTATAGTATTATATTGGTAGTAAGTAAAAATATAGTATTATTATATTACCTATAATACTGGTATAGGTGATTTAAGATATTATATTATAGTAATATGGTGGCGTAATGCTCGCCGGCAAACCGCTATTTATTTATTTATTGCTATGAATAGCCAACAAATATATATATATATATACAGTTTGACAGGCTGTTAAAACTTAAATAATGATTTATCATTCTTTTCATTAAAAAAATATTTAGTTAATATCTGTAGACAAAAAACGTGACGACATAGGGGATTGTCATCTCAAAATCGTGTGTCGTGCTGTGCGGTGTCGTTCCGTGTGAAAACGGTACATAGAAATGTATGGCGCACGGAATCGTCACCGCATTTTGTAGTGTCGTGTCGAGTCTCGTGTGAAAGCGCTGTATTATTCTTTGGTCGAATAGGATTGTGTCAAAAGTTTTTTTTTATGCCATTGCTTTATTGCACAATGAATTATTTAAATGCCTATTACTGTATCGTAGCTGCGGCGGGTAGCTTTTAATCAACTGTTGGTACCATCGAGGAAATTGATTCCTATGCATTTGATAGACCAACGTTATTTGATCGAATATGTCAATTCAATGTTAATTGTGATCTGTCGGCTGGGTTTGACGTAACGCAACCAAACTACTTAGGTCCCCGATCTGGATAAGGGATCAACTTCTCTGATAGTACATGGTAGATACCTAATGCGGGCTCTACACTCGCGGCCAAAGAGAATACAATCACTACGTTTTACTCGCGGCGCGAATAGCGGCCGCGATTCACGGATGCTACGCGCTGTGAACACAATGCAAACAAATAGGAAGCAGCGAAACCCACACCCACACATCCACACTCGCGGTTCGCGGCCTTCGCGGGCTTTCACGTCGCGAGTGTAGAGCCCGCATTACCCATGCCTACCATAATTAAATAGCAAAGACCTTATAGTATAGGAGGTAGCAACGTTTTCGAGAAAGTATTTCAAGTCGGCTGATTTTGTGATATGTCGTCATTCTTGCTCTTCGTCCGGGGAACTACCGGCAGTCAGACCGCCCAGACTGTAACCAAAAGAGCAAGAATGACGACATAATATAACAAAATCAGCCAACCTGAAATACTTTTTTTTTTCAAACGTTGCTACCTCCCAACTACCTCCCGTTTTGTTATGACCGGGAATACCTGAATTTAAAAATGTCACGACATCTTGTTTCTTTTGTCATTGCACGACAGGAAAACATAGAGAAAATGAATACGCGGAGGCAATTAAGGCCAATGATATATTTTAAAACTCAAACATAGAGGTAAATAATACACGGGACAACTCAAAGTAGAAGTAGAATATCATTATTTTATTATTGCACGGAGGATTAAGGAAAATAATACCTACCTACACATCGCTCGCATAAGATCGCACGACAATCATTGAGATGTATGGAGTTGCTATTGCCAACAAAAAACATGTCACACTTGAGGAATGAGCGGGGTGAGAGGCTGGTCGGTAATGGCTATAGATCAGTACCGCAGAAGTGACAAAGTTTTGTGCCTACACTTGAATGAACGCAGACTTGAGTTAGTGGATAAAATAAAAAAAAGATTTTTACTAAACATTATTAAAAGATTTTATTTAACTTGATCTGTATAATATTATTATTTACATATTATTAAATAATGTACATAATATTATTATGTAAGTTTGGGTGGAATTTTTGAACTCAATTTCGAAGTATGTACTATGTACATTGTACATAATATAATATTTTAACCGATTGAGCTGAAATGTTGTAATAAATATACACGTTTGGTTTGAATGACAATGCGCGATACAGTATTTGACATCACTATAAATATAAAATGACTGACCATCCAAGATAGCGGAATAGTTATTTTCTATGCCGTTGTATAATAACAGTATGGATATTAAATGAAAGAACTTTTTGAGAATAACTCGAAAATGAATGTACTTAATGTCATTCTACATCCAATATGGCGGCTCATCTAAGATAGGGGAATACAAACAAAGTTTCGTTTATTTCTGCATGACTAAAAAATTGGATTTCAGTTAAAAATAGTTATGTGAAATCCAACTTTTTAGTCATGCAGAATAAACGAAATAATAATATAACAAGTCGAATGTGGAAAAAACGGGGTAAATTATTTGAAAGGGCTTATCTCGCGAACTACTGGAGTAATTTTTATGTTATTAGGCACAGATAAAAAGTAGACCCCGTGAAGGATCATAGGCTAACGATTTTAATTTTTTTAGTGGCTTTAATATAGTCACTGAAAAAATGATCCCGGCGTCGCGTCGCACGGGTATAAAATATATAGCCGCTATAGTATATTTTATACCCGTGCAAGCCGGGGCGGGTCGCTAGTATATTAATAAGTGCCTTTGTTGAATAAATAATAGTAAATTATTATAACCTGAGACTGACGGCGACCATTAAGTTTATGCGACGGGATACCGATCGACGTAGCCATGGTGACATACTTATTTAGTCATTTCAATAAAATAATATGGGCGAAACACTTTATATTATGGAAAAGCAAAGTTTGCCGGGATAGCTAGTTTATTTTAAAATTATAATAAGTAGGTATGGATTCAAAGTCCACTACATACTTACCTTATTTAAATTACTTAAATATTTATAAATACAATTATAATGTACGCATGTGTAATGTACACGTAATACCGTATTTATATTACCAAAATACAAACTCGTCTACCTGAATACTTCATTCATTGTCGTCTCATCATAGATATCTGTATTATGCCTACATTCCCCTCTGCATCTACTACTCTATGACAATGCGAAATGGCGCGCGTCTTCGCCTAGTAATTAAATGTCCGTATTTTAATTGAAAATAATTAAATAAGAATACTAATCGATAAAATGATATGTCGTCGCATTTGGAAGTGTTTTTGGTATTATTTTTACAATATCATAAGACACACCAAGGCATTTTTGTGACTTTTATTTTGTTTTTTTATAATTGTCATACGTCAAGCGCGCAGAAGAGCTCGCGGCCGACTAAGTGCGCTGCGGCTATATAGCGTCTCTTGAATGTGACCAAGCATTGCGTTGCGGTGTCAACTCCATACATCTCAATGACGACAATCGACATGGAGATTGTTTGTAAATTGACCATTCCCACAATTTGTGTGATATAACAGTAATAAAAATTAATGATTTAAATGAAGTAATGATGGATCATGAGGACACACTGTTAGAAATTTCACTTTCGGCTAAATCCGAACGAAGTACTACGTTATCTCCACAAATTCAACGTTGGAAAAATGCTCCTTTACATGAGCGATGTAATGTAACCGATATTATAAAATTAAAGAAAGCATTCACCACATATGGCAACAAGCTAACGCCAAAGCAATTTCGAGAGCTGTTGCAGACGCTTTTAAACATAGAATACGACGACGATGAATTCAACATACTGTTCATGAAGGTAGGATCTTCATTAATTTCGAGAAAAGTAGTTTTTGTCCCATTTTACTAATGCCTTATGGACATTTGAAATCTTTTCATAATAGCTTCGTAGAGGGAGAGAGAGAGAGAAAGAGAGATTTCGCCAACACCTGTTACTGGTAAATGTAGGTACAGGTCATACAGGTACAGGTAGGTATGGCCCAGGCCAGCCGCCAGGTGAATTATGCTGCCTTGCGCTATTATACTTTTTAGTTTCTAGCATCAATATCTACCAATAGCGAATGAAATATACAGATACTCTTTTACCATTAATAACTATTTTATTTTATTATTTTAAGAGCGCCTTCACATTACGTCGCAAGCAGTGCGACAGCAGCGCTGCAGCCGCGCGCTCGTTTTTAGTATAGAAGTCGCGCAGCTGCCGCACTACTCGCGACTTAATGTGAAGGCAGCCTTAGTGACGTGCTTACATTTCAGATAAATTCAAACCGGTGTGGTAGGATCGATTGGAGTGAGTTCGTGTCTCATTTGATGCTAGGATTTTTTGCAAATGATCCAGAAAATCAACGAGCATCACTTCAGCTACCGATAACGGAATCGCCTACGGTCATACGGTCTCATCACAGACATTCTATCACAAGAATATGTTTCTGTCCCGATGTAGCCCAGGCTAGTACTTTATGTTAAAAAAAATCTATATGACGCCCGCAACTCCGTTGATCTAAGTTGAAAAATGTCCTTTGTATGCAGGTACCAAATTGGGATGATACCCTATACACTATAAGAAAAATGTTGAAAATCAGGTCACAAACGGCGGAGTAATCGTTGAACATAAAAAACGAACATAACACCTCATCCATTTTGAAAGTCGGTTAAAAGAGTAGCCTATGTGTTATTCTGATGTATAAGCTAGGTATATTATTGTAAAGTTTCATTTAAATCCATTCAGCATTAGAGTTTGCGTGAATAGAGTAACAATTAACAAACATCTATACATATTATGTAACAAACTTTCCCTAATATTAGTAAGATTAAGGTGAACGCAGATTTGGCCGCACCGCACGCACCGGAGTCGCCGCATTCGCAATTCTTCATAATATTATGAAGTTGCGAAGACTGCGGCGCGGGTAGGTAGGTAGGTATGCGAGCTTGCCTATAACTTCATAATATAAAGAATTCCGAATGCGGCGACTGCGGTGCCTGCGGTGCGGCCAAATCTGCGTTCACCTTAAGTAGGATACATAAATTACTCTAGGTAGCTATCGCTGAAACCTCTCAGCAGGCTTGTTGAATGACAATAGCATTTCAGGATCGCAGTGTAGATCGCATGCAAGGGAAATACATTACGATGAGCCGCGATGGTATGCTCAACTGGTGGTCGCTGGATTTAACGTTGTTACGGTCAACGTTTTCTGTTAGCCGTACGTACTATCTGCTGTATCTAATCTTATAATTTACTATCATTTAAATGTATAATTGTAGACTGTAATGACAGCTATTATCTACAATCTACAATCTACATGTCTACGATCGCTTATGGAATTAGCCCAGCTAGAAGAACCAGCAATGTATCAATTGTGCCTATTTTTCTTATGCAGCTAGTCTAAAGGTGTGTGCAACATGGGTCACCGACATGACATGTATGCCCGACGTGAACATCATCGTCACTAGCTCCACGGAGAGGGACCTGCGGTTCTACGACTGTACTGCCAAAACATTTACACTGAGACTCGTTATCAGCAGTTGGGAGCACATGGTAAGAGCTCGTCTCTTTTATTGTATAGACATTTCTCCGTTTCAGCATCTCATCAGATCGTAGAATATGACTCGTCACTGGCATATTGATTGCTCACTGCCATTGTAACAGAGGTAATACATAGCTTTAAAAAAGCAATGAACACTCATGTAGCTTACTAAGTCAGATACTAATTTCTGTTACAGATCTGCTCCCTGGACTACTTCTTCCAGCAGGACGCCAACAAGGAGTGCGTGCTGGTGTGCGGGGACTCGGGCGGCCACGTCCGTGTGCTGACGTTCTCGCCCGTGGATCGCGGTCCCTTCCGCAACACGCCCGGAGCCAACCTCGTACAGATCAGATATCGCGATTTGCAAAAACGAGTAAATACGTCAAAATATCGAAAGATAACCGTCAAGCAAGGGCGAATGCTTATTACGTAGTTGACTATATTAACCAGCAGCGGGACTATGTATCTTGGAACGGCAATGCAACAGGGGAATTTGTAAAACTTATCGCTTGTTTCAATGCTGTCGCAAAATAAATAATAATCACCCTGGCGTTCTTACTCAGTTCATAACTGATATAGTTATAACTTAAAGTTGATTATCTTAATCAACGACAAATACCAAGATGTAAGCATATAGCTTCTTACCAGAGACACTCATAATATATTCGTATTTTGTAGGTACCATCAAAGAAATTGAATGATAGATAGTTGACGGACTTGCGCACCTGGTCGAGTTATTTGAATTCAATATAAGTCGTGATCTGTCGACTGCGCGGGTTTGACATAACGCGACCAAATTATGTAGGCCCGCCATTTGCCTATTTATCAACTTCTCTGATAGTATACTTCGTTATACATCATTGGTATCCCAACATAATCAGGTGTCGAACATACCGATGCGGTTGGTGGAGCTGACGGGCGTGCACAGCGGGTGGGTGCGGCAGGTGCGGTGGTATGACACGCTCGGCTGCGTGCTCTCCTGCGCCGCCTGCCCCGACGCCATGCTGCTGCGAGACCTCACCGCCGAAGTGTACAGTGTGTTCAGAGTTGAAAAGGCATGTACTATAATTAACTATGGCAGCTATAATGAACTAAATAGTTCAATGTTGCGGTGTTGTCGCTCGACTCGCTATACCGTTTAGCAGCGCACTTTGATCGTGCGAACGTACAATTACGTCTATTTTAAAATCCTAGAGCAAAATTAAGAATTCACTTAGTTGATTACTACTATTGAACACTAATAAAACACACTTTTTCTTGCACTTTATCCACTATATTAAGATATTATTATAATTATAACTCTTTAACAAATTACACGACCGGTTTCGAAATTACACCTGATGATGAATAATTTCGTAACCGGTCGTGTAATTTGTTAAAGAGTAATAATAATATGGAGTTATAATAATATCTTAATATAGTGGATAAAGTGCAAGAAAAAGTGTGTTTAATTAGTGTTCAACATAAATTTCCACCAAGAACCGTCAGTACAATCAATTACATCTATTTATCAATTATTTATGAATAAAATATCTAGTCTCTTTTTCCCAGTCTCCTTTTGACTACAAGGAACTTGAGTAACGATGGTGATGTTGGTGGTGCGTACTGCGTAGGGTGTGCAATGTTTCGCGGCGGACACACAGCGGCACGTGGTGGTGTCCGGCGGGCTAGACCGCGTGGTGCGAGTGTGGAGCGCGTTCGTGCCGACGCGCCCCACCGCCGAGCTGCACGGCCACCGCTCGGCAGTCGTCGCGCTCGTGCTGCCCGACCCTGCCACCGTCTACTCTGTGTCCCGTGACCGCGCCGTCAAGGTCTGGGACTTGCACTCGCAGCTATGTGTTCAGGTGAGTAGCACCTTATAATAGAGTCATTTTCAAATATTATAAGATAGTGATTATGCAAATTATAAGAAAACATTAGTAGTTTGACTAGCAGGGCTTTGGAATGTCAGTGAATAGACGTTTTTTTTATTTATATTTATATAAAATAAGGGGGCAAACGAGCAAACGGGTCACCTGATGGAAAGGAACTACCGTCGCCCATGGACACTCGCAACATCAGAAGAGCTGCAGGTGCGTTGCCGGCCTATTATATATTTATTGCGGTCAGTGACCATGAGTCCATAAAGACATTGTAAAGAATCTAGACTCTAGAACATGCGTTCTATTACCGTACCAGACGTACGTGGGCGTGCCGGCGGAGGTGGGGTCTCACGCGCCGCTGGCCGCTCTATACCGCGACTGCACGCGCGAGCTGCTACTGGGCGGGGCTAGACTGGCGCGGCTGGTGTTGGGGCGGCGCGAGCACACCGACCGCACGGACGGCCGCACGCACGCCAAGCCCGTCGCCGCCGTCCTTTACAATCAGCTCTTCCGCCTCGTCATCACCGTCGGCATGGACAGCATCATCATTAATTGGGACCTACTCACGGGTTAGTAATACTCGTAGCTACTTGTACTGAAATCTATCCAAATGGGCCTAAGTTAACTTTGTGTTAAAATATCACATTAAGGGCCTGTTTCACCGCTTCCTGATAAGGCTATCCACCACTTAATTTGACAGATGGAGTATGGAAAATCTGTCAAATAACCCTATCGGGCCCCTTATCAGGAAACGGTGAAACAGGCCATTATTCTATTTTTAAACCCAAAGCTAACTTAATTCAGATCTGCGCTAGTGGGCCCACTGTTTACCTAGGAATTATACATTGCAGCTTAGGATGGTGTTATTAAGCGTTGCGTAGAAAACCTTCAGTACTTAATTCTTCGCGTAGAGATCACCAGAAATTTCTGCTGAAATAATATGATCACGTAATTTTTTATCGTGTTACACTTACAGGCAAGCGCAACGCGATAGTGCGTGACGCGCACACGTGGGTGGTGCAGGGCGAGGTAATACCGGTGGAGATGACGGCGGCGTGCTTCGACCCCGCCCACCAGCTACTGCTGACGGGCGCCAGGGACGGCACGCTTAAGGTATGGAAGCAGTGCCGGTCTTAGATTTTCTATGAGTGTATGGCTCCTTTATAAAATTTGCCGCTGTTACGCTGCGCCCACCTAGGACGCTGCCGACCCTTTGGGAAGCTGTCGCCCTTAGACAGCGGCCTATGCGGCCTATTTATGAATCCAGGACTGTTAATGGAATTCTTGTGATTGGTGATATTTTTAGAGGAATCTTGAAAGTATAATGATAGGAATGAAGGGTCAAAAGTTGCTTTGACTTTTAAATAGGTAATTACTAATTAGGTACTGTTTGTCGAAGTCTACCCCAAGACCTTACGGAAACTTAATATTCTTAATATTATAATATGATAAATAAGTAATAACTATTTGGTAATAGGTATTCACTTTTTACAACCAGAATGTGATACTAGGTGTGGAACTTCAATACCGGCGAGTGTGTGAGAAATATGGCTATTGAACACATGTGCGAAGTCACAAACGTTTTCTGGGTAGAAGGCAGGTTCGTCGTTCTTTTTTATACCCAGACTTTGTTATGTTACAATTACTCCTAATTTTTTTTAAAGAAAAACGAGCTTGGTAAACTATGAGACTAGAAATATGAAACTTGGTAAACTATTAAAAAAACAAAAAGCAATTGTGAATACTGATTCTTATTGGTTTATACAAAACTAACACAATATAACATTATTATGTACGCGCGCGTATCTTGACTTTTAAGTTACAACAATTAGTAGATAAATAGATAAGAAAGTTACAGTAATCATTTGAACCAGGATCCTGGCGGTGGGTTGGAATCGTCACGTGACGGAGTTCGAGGCGGGTCCGGGGGTGGGGCCGGGGGGCGCGTCGGGGGAGGGCGGTAAGGCGTGGGAGACGCGGCACACGGACGACGTGCTCGCCGCCGCCGCGCGCCCGCCATACACGCTCGCAACCGCCTCATACAACTCCGAGCTCGTCTTTTGGAAACTAGAGACGGGACAGCCTTACAGGTAGAATCTAAAATTCTAAATATCCTACTTGGTGGTTAGATGGGACTGATTGACCTCATCTTGCCCTGGCGTCCACTACTGCAATATTTTTTCGGACCCTTCGCCTGAATTCCAAACAGGTATATTCACCGATCGACTCGTATTCCAAAAAGTAACATGCGGTTCTTTGTAGTGAAATTTTTTAGACTTCTAGTGAAAAGTCAAGACTTACTTAGTTGATTAATAGGTACACAGACATGCATGAGACATTTAATAGTTATAATATTTTTTATTTGCAGGCAGTTTTCAGTCGCCGAGCCTTCACTGCGCATCAAAATGATCCACAGCAAACGATTTCAGGGTTCACCGAAATCGCCACTGGTCCAGGTTAAGCGACCCTCGATTACTCGTCATCTTAGGTACCTATTTAATTATCATAATAATTAATAATAATAATACCATAATAATTATATCATAATATTCAGGCAAAACCTTGCAAAGCAAGATTATTATCCACTATTATCAATCATCAGATCAAATGCTATTTTTTTTACACTTTATGCAATTTACAAAGGCGGGCTATTAGTTATACTTTAAATGAAGTACGATAATATTATTATGAAGTTACCAGAAAATAGCTTTCAAAATCGCTTTCACGCAACACAACTCCTAAAGATCCTTTTCTAATAGCATTTGAGTTTGATAGTTGATACAATCTTTCAATGTTGCTTTAACACATCCGATAGCGATCGTGAGTCGCTGTCGAGTATGTCGTCAACTTCGCGCAAGACGTTCGGTCGTCGCGCGTCGAGCGTCGCGCTGCCGGCGGGCGCCGCGGGCATGCGCCGCCTCGCCGCGCACGCTGCGCTCGCGCTCAACACACGCCCCGCCAGTATGCACGTCGGTATGTTATTATTCATTATTTTCGTTTTTAGTCAACACAACATATAACTATATATTTATACGTCATAACAATATATATTTTTATATTGTTATGTATATATTTTGTTACAAAGTAACTCTTTCTGGAAAGTCAGGGATGCCTATAACGGGTTACGAGCTATTTTTGAACTTATCCGGCGAGAAAACAGGCATATAAGATTAAAGGTGAGACTGCACTAACGGGAACTACGCTGCAGCGAACCGCTTAAAGCTTAAAACAAACTTGCGCGTCAGTGACAGGGGACGCGGTACGCGAATCGGGAGCATCTGCAACGCGAAACATGGCGTGCACACCTGCGCGACTACTAATATCATGATCATAGAGAAAAATAATATATCGGGCAGTTTGATTCGTGACACAATCTATCAAAACGTAAACAAATCAAGAAATCATAAACTAAAGAGTAGTACAAAATAATGTAAAAAAGGTTTTAAAAAAGAAGTCTAGTTATGTAAACTTCAAAACACGCGTCTGACAACTTGACGCGCACGTTCTGCTTGCCGACGCGAACATTTCGCGTCGCGGTCGTGCAGGTGTGCACAGCGCCATAAGATTACATGGGCAGCGTCCGCCGCGCGGTAGACGCTACCGCTTCGCAGTCGCTTTGGTCGCGTAGGTTTGTGGAATCCTTAATGTTCAATAATATCACTGACGTTTGGTGTCGCATAGCGCTGTGTAGCTTATACGATTTTCATAAAAAGAATACTTGGTCGCGGCGTGACGTGACGTTGCTTCGCTGCAGCATAGTATCTCATCTTTATGTTGCAGCGTCACTGTTGTTGGCGCTGGACAACGGTAAAGTGCAGTGCTGGTCGGAGCACACGGCGGGTGGGTTGCGCGGGACGTTCCGCGCCGCGCACACTACCGGCGACTACGTGGCCGCGCTCGCCACAGACCAACAGAACCGATATCTCTTCACCGGCACCACCGTCGGCTACGTCAAAGTCTGGCTTCTCACTAACTACTTGAGCCACGAAAAGGCGAGTCTGATATCTATTACTTGTAACTAAAATTATCCAATTAATTGAGTAGTCGACCGTCGTACGTATTTGCCACTGTAGCTACAGTAGAAGTAGCTACATACACGCTTAGAGCCATGCCACTCGATGCGTTGCGGTGGCGGAGCGACGCCTGACTGGGGCCGCTCTGGCTTCTTACATATAAAAATGTATGGTATGCGGTATGCGTATGCCACACGACGCCGTCCGGTGCGCTCCGGCTCTGCACCGCACGCGCATCGGAATCGAGACGAGGCGGGGAGGTGTGTATGTACGGACTGGTGGCGAAGTAGCGTCAACAGCAAGGTACCCCAAAACGTTGCGGCGCCGCACTCATCGGTATTCCGGCGAGATGACCTGCGGTGCGGCGCCGCACCACCTCTTGTGGCATGGCTCTTACGCCATTCTGGGTTAGCGCGAAATGTCATGCAGTCTATTTATTAAAATAAAAAAGATAACGTGATATTAAATATTAACTTAAACACACAGTAACATAAATGTTGTAGCATCCATTCAGGTCCACGTGAGCATGCCGAAGCTCCGTCTAACGTTTCCGTTCCTGTGGCGCGACCGCATCGAGGGGCGGGCCAAGCGCAGCGTGCGCGGCCAGCGTCTACCGCTGCTGCTCAACAGCTACAGAGCACATCTACGATGCGTCACATCTCTCGCTTTTGTCGACGACATGGAATTGCTACTAACGTAAGTATGACGGTTATAATAAACTATTTATATAGTTGTATTTGTTATATATGTAGTATGTACTACTTTTTTTCTGATAACATAATATTAGTATTAAACATTTTGGAAAAAATATTGCCGTGTATTACAGTGCGTCGTCGGACTGCAGCGTGCGCGTGTGGCGGTTATCGGGCGAGTACTTGCAGACGCTCGGCGGCCACACCCCTTGGTCGCTCGAGCAGACGCGCTTCCCGCCCGACGTCCAGAAGGTCGCCAGCTTCACAACCTTCAAGGTACTTTTTTAAGTCTTCAAGTAGAATTTATTGGAAACACACTAACTGCCGCACTCAGAGACGTAGATATAATATATAATGAAGATTTTGACATAAGCCCCATATAATTATTATCTGTCAAACTCTTCATTAAATTGAAGTTTAATTAACATTAAGGACCTGTTTCACCGCTTCCTGATAAGGCTATCCACCACTTAATTTGACAGATGGAGTTTGGAAAATCTGTCAAATATCCTAAATATCCTATCGGGCACCTTATCAGGAAGCGGTGAAACAGGCCATTAATGTCTCTGAGTCGGCAGTAAGACTATGTTTTGAATCTTAACAATTAATAATATTTAGATAAATACTGTAGACCAAATCCGTCGAGATTATAATAATTGCATAGCCAAATATGATGCAGGTATGGCGAGGCGGAGAAGTATCGCGGTATGTGCCGGGCCGTCCGCCCCCGGACACTGCGGGCGATGTGACGGCGCAGGAGCTGCGCACACACACGTACGGCGCGCCGCTGCCCGTACCGCCGCTGCCGCGCACGCTCGAGCCGCCGCCACGCCCCCTACCGCCCCCACCGCCAGAACTCGACGACAGCTTGCCCACGGTTTGGCTTATTACTTTGTGTGTTTAGACTGTATCATATCTACCAGCCTAAAAAATCACGACTAACATTGACTTAATATTTGTCGGGCCAAATAACCCAAATCCTTCGATCGCGGATTCTAGGAAATCTACTGTTCTCGCGGCCACATGTGGCTGCTAGAGAGTTGAAGCGTTAGATATGGGAATATGCAAGAATTGTTTATTTAAAAAAATCCATCGTTTTGAAAAACTATGTAGTCAAATTAGTTTTTTGATAAGATGAAAAATAACAAAGTTAGCCTTAAGGCGCAGCGGAGACGACAGACTGCAGTAAGTAGTAACGCACACGACGCGCAAAAAGTCCGCATATAATTACAAAGGTTCAATTTCCACAGACAAAAAGTGCGTCACGGATAGTCTGTCGTCTGCGCTGCGCCTTAAAGTAGCCAGTTAGGAGAGATCCGTGCGACTCATGACGTCATGTCTTATTTTAAGTAATGACGTCACGAGTCCATAGATGAATATAATAAACAGTAGTGGATGGTCCCTAGATCCCGCTGTACACGCACCTGCGTCTGGCGGGCACGGCGGCGGTGCGGCGCGCACAGACGCCGCCGCTAGTACGTGATACCCGCCTTCGCGAGGCGCAGGCCAAGCTGCCGCGCACGCACTTCGATCCCAATCTCATTTAACAACGTTTTACTTTTTTATTTAATTATCATTTTACTTGTATTTGGAAAGTATTTTAAGTTTTGATAGGTATGTGAATTTATGATAACAGAAAATAAAAGAAAAATTTTTAGTTTCGAAAAATGTTTTTATTTTGTTAAAGTTTAATCTAGACACAAGCCTAAATAACGGTAATCGTGAGCCTAAATAACATTAATTGTTAGGTTGATAGTACAGTTTATTATTATACAATTTGTTTGCCATGCTACTTGCAACGTAAAATGTAAATGTGAGTTGTCCCGAATAAATTGCAATATTACACATAAATATCTGTAGGTAAACAAAATCTTTAGTGGTTTGGTTCGCGCTTGGTTCCGCTGAGCAGCACGAAAGGCGACTGTGTGTCTTTTTGCTTTTGCTGTAGCATCTGCAGCGTACCGAGCGGTGTGTCGGTTGAGCTCATCTTCTTCATAAGCTGAAATGTTACAACCAAAATTTAGTCCAATACCTTAAGAGTCCGTATACGAAATTTTGCCGATTTCGCTCATTTAAGGCGGGATTATAGGCGACTGACATTTTAGAATTCGAGACAAACTAGCTCAATAGATGGCGCTCGAAAGGTACATATTTACATATCAAGCCGTAGTCGATTTTAGTATTTTCAGAAATAATGTGATCACGTGGTAAACTCGACATACAGAGTAATGATTAACAGAGAGGCCATGTTCATAACTTATGCATAACTTGATAAACGAAATCTTTAATGAATTTTGTATTATAATAAAATGATGTATTTATAGATATTTAAATATGATGTTTGTTCTGTACTCACGAACATAAAAAAGTATTTCCTCATAATAATACATATACAAATTACAATGTATAACAAAATAAAGTATAACCCATACATAGTTCATCGCAAATGTTCATGATATTGGCGTATTTTCCATAGAAACATTGGAATTCAAAAACAAATCTCTTAACTGTGAAAGTAGCATTTCACAGTGAACTTTATATAAGGGACACATACACATCCCAAAGTATTAATACCGAAGTAGATTTAAAATTCGGTAAAGTAGATTCAAAAGTTCTTAACTAGAATAAAACAGCTCGCTTGCTGCTGGGAAATAGGGAGCTTATTTTATGACCTCAATGAGATTCTTGTGCTTGGGTTTATTGCAATAGCTTTAATAAGTAAGATGTAGAGTGTAGCCCCATAATGATCACTTATATCACCTGGAATCAATATACCTAACACCCTCCACAAGCTCAAAAACGATAACTCTACTTGCAGTAAAGGTAACGTTTTTGTTTTCATAATAATAATAATAATAATGTATTCATTATGCTTATGCAGATCATATTCATATTTTCTTTGTCATTTTAAATTTTTAGGAATCTGTTCCCAAAAGAGATATCCGTCTGTCTGTCTCCAAGGTGTATATCAAGTAAACTCGGTAGCTAGACAACTCAAATTTTCAAGAATATTTTATTATTTTTGCTGTCACCAATCACCATAACAACAAAATATAGAAACAAGATATTTAAATGAATAATTAAGAGGTCTGAAATATATTCAAAACAAAAATACAATTTTTAGGCCTTTCCTGCTCGACATTAATAATGACAACCGGTAGCGGGTAGGTGTTTGAAATATTTACGAAATGTGTATCTTATTAAATTTAAACTTTAATTATAATCTATACTAATATTAGAATAGTCTGTCTGTTACCTTTTCATGCCGAACCATTTTTTATGAAATTTGGTTCACCAAATTCGTCCGTTCTTCAGAACGGACGAAGGATACTTTTTGGTCCGGAAAAAAATTACGGTTCCTGTACATTGCATCAAATTGTCGTGAGTAAAGAATTAATAATTGCATAAATGCAATCTCTTTAGTTTTTACTTTTAAATGCCGTCGCGATTTTTATTTATAAAATATTTTTTTTTGATAAAATCAAATAAGGTTTTAGGGCATTTCATTTCGATCACATTATTTTTTCTTAAAGAATTTAGAATCCTTAGTTATTTCCTCCCGAGGTGCACCAAAATCATGGTGTAGTACTTTTAAATGCCGTCGCGATTTTTGTTCATAAAATATATATTTTTTGATAAAATCAAATAAGGTTTCAGGGCATTTCATTTCGATCACATTATTTTTTCTTAAATAATGTAGAATCCTTAGTTATTTCCTCCCGAGGTGCACCAAAATCATGGTGTAGGTATCTACAAAATATCTAGATCTATCCGCATGATAATATTATTTTTACGATTTCTTGTGCAGATTTTATTACTCCAGTGCTAAGATGTAATAATTCTTTCTATTGCTATGGATTGGACATATCATATATCATTTTACAATGTTTTGACATGTATACGTAAAAATCTGTCTCTGTGTTGCGGTAATCTGTACATTGTTTTCTGACTAGCTGTAATGTTTACATTTTTTGACTTTCAAACCTACCAAAACCGTAAAAATGATCGTTTGGTGAATATAAATTATCGAATAGCATCTTATTAGGTAGTCTCTCGCCAAATAATTTAGGTTACAAAGCAATATTATAGTATTTGTAAACCAAAAATGTTGACTAGGTTCCGGAATAAAACCCATTCTACTTACCACTGCCCAAGACGTCAAATTACGGCACTATTTTGTACTGGTATTCCACTAGTATTAGATGAGTATGACGTATTATAATTACATTACAAGAAATACGTATTTGACATTTCACTGGCAAATATTTCGAAACGAATCAACGGTATGGGACCACGGCGATTCTATACGTAAAGAGCTGCCAGTATACTGGGATATATTTGTGAACATACTCTAGGTTTTCTATGATAGACAATCAGCCTCTGACCATGCCTGACACACAGATTTGACTGATGTCCTTTATTTATTTTCCATCAAGTGCCTGTGGATTTTTTGTACCAAATATTCATGATCAGGCGTTGCTCTCACATATCAACAGATTGTTCAAATTTGTAAACAAAGCGATTTATCTTTATAATTGGTATATTTTATCAAAAACGAAGCTGATGGGTGCCTCCGGAATCATGATTGAAACATTTGGCGTAAAAATATTTATTCCTGTATTTGTTTTCGCTGAATTCTAGAAGAAATAAAATTTTGAAAGGATTATTTTTAATGCACATTTTTTTAGTGGTAAATGGATTTAAATCAAAATTTTAAGCTGACCCTAACCTTGGTAAGGAACGTAACTAACTTACAAAAAATGTTTGAATACTTATAATTACTTGTGGTCAAAGTTCTAGTGAAAATAAAAACACGAAATTTCAGTAATCCTTGTTGTATGCGGCCTTAACAGACGTGATTTAACAGTTAAAATACAGTATTTCTATAAGTTTTAATGCACAACATGTAAGATAATTTCAATTACAATCTAATGTTGGAGCTAGATTTTTTATTTTTTTTAAGTATCTTTAAATAATCCAACTCAAACGCGCGACAGTTTTGTGATTTTTGCTGTAAAAGGTTTAGAATATCACCTTTTTATGGATTATATTGACGTCTTAACGGTATGAAAAAAATACAATGTACTGTTGAGAAAGTCGTCTATACTATGTTGGAATTACTTTTTACCACTTTTTACTTTCATATAAAAAACCCTTTAAAAACAGAATACCTATAACTGCCCGCTAACTTGGCGATCGTCCCTTTTCACCTGGCATATGAAAGACGGGCGTGAGTGTGAAGAGAGCAGTAGAAAAGAGAGTACGGGCTCTTAATGCGTTACTCAGCATTGTGAAACATGTTGAAAGTGACAGTCGTCAACTCGTAGCGTATATTCGCCCGTTTGTCTGAAGCCGAGGTACTCCTTAGTTCTGTGATTCTGTCTACTCTGTATAAATGAACTCACCCCCTCCTGAACGGCCTTCTTGATGCGTTTCTCCTGCTTGTTCTTGCCGGGCCCCTTGCCATGGAACTTGTGCGAGAGGTAGCGGAACGCCTCCTTGGGGCAGAGCGGGCGGCCGTCGTCGTCCACGTACTCCAGCTTGATGTTCGGCCGGAAGTTGCTCTTCTCGCGGAACTCAGACAGCGGGCCGGAGTGGTGGCCGCGCTCGCGCCGACCGTACTTGTCGTCCTCGGTACTGGAGATAAATGTTAAATTAGCCATTTTAAGATCTATTTGTGAATGACTTAAAGTTAATCCTTGGTTTAAATACAGGGTGTAACAAAACAAAGCGATAATACTTCAGTGTGTATGTGCCCCATACATGATCACACGTACATACATAGGCCCGTATTTTTGGTCAGTACTCAAGATGCATCTCGGTCGCAAGACACGGTTCAGGCTCTGTGATTAGTTGGCTGTCAAAATTTGGACCAATCACAGAGCCGAACCGCGTCTTGAGACCGGGTCGCATCTTAAGTACTGACCAAAAATACGGGCCATAGAGTTCATAACTCAAGAGCCAGCGACAGTCAGACTTTCGTCATTTTATAAAAGTTGAAAGTTTTCCTATATGACCCCTATAGAGGTAAGTACGACCAGCAACCATTGAATTTCGGTCGCAGTTTCTTTAGGAGGTATCCAGTTCTGAAGGTCTACCTAACCCTTGATTAAGAATAAAGATCAATTGTTTAACTTACTCTCTTAGGAATAAGTGCCAGACATTTTTGACAGTTGCTTCCTACTGCCAGACCCCTTTTTAGGGTTCCGTAGTCAACAAGGAACCCTTATAGTTTCGGTCTGTCCGTCTGTCTGTCTGTCCACGGTTTTATTCAGAGACTATAAGACCTACAAAGCTGTAATTTGGTATGAATACACAATATATTAATGATGGCAACAAAATGGTACATGAAATCCTAAAAAAATATATTTTTTTATGGTACCTCCCCTACACATCAAGCGGGGATGAAAAAATTTTTTCGTGCCCACTCCATCGTGTGGGGTGTCGTTGATTAGGTTTTTTAAAAATATTGCGAGTAAACATAGATCATTTTCCGATTTAGGGATCCGTTTGTGAAATATTAAGTTTTAAAGTGGAAAAAATCGTTAGAGTCCAGTGTCCCCCCCCCCCCCCTTCTACCAGCTAAACGGTTGGTTCTGGAAATGCGAAAAATTCACGGGAGTAGGAAATATGTTGAATTTAAAAGGAAAACTATCACGGCTAAGAAGACTTCATAAGTTATTGAGTAATAGTCGATCATCATCATCATCATCCCGCGACTAAACGGAGATCGTCGTCCCACCTAGTTGGAGGTCGACCTACACCCCGATTTCCCAGCCTTGGTCTCCATTCCAGAGTAAGTTTACTCAAGCGATTGTCTGTTGTACGAGCTACGTGACCAGCCCAGTTCCACTTCAGCGTACTGATTCTCTGCACAATGTCGATGACTTTAGTTCTTTGACGAATTGTTTCATTTCGATGCTTATCCGCCAAAGAAACACCGAGCATAGCGCGCCGAGCAACGGAAAACTTATGAGCTAGCCCTGCTGTAAATGGCCAGGTTTCCGCCCCGTAGGTCATAACAGGAAGCACGCATTGATCGAAGACTTTCGTCTTCAAGCTCGTATATCGTAATAGTCGATCAACTAAAAAAAAATGTATTCGGCGAAGTAAAAATGGAACTTTGCGTTCAAATTCATTTGAAAGTAATTGAGATGATGTTGTTAGTAGTGTAAAACACGCTATAAATGTACGTTCATTGACCATAATAAAATTGTCAAAAACTAGCGGTACTACGGAACCCTATATTGCGCGTGGCCCGACACGCACTTGGCCGGTTTTTATTTCATCTAATATAATAGCCAAACATCACGTCCTCGAGTATTGAACATGTCTCACCAGTCATGCAGTATAGATAACAAATAATATAAATTTTTTATTTAGATCAAATTCGCTATTTGCGCGTACTACTTTATCGTATGAGAAACTTCGATTTACATTTTCGCATGACTCGTACGCACCTGTGGCTCTTGTCTTCGATGCAGTAGTGTCTTGCGGCGAGCAGCTGCAGGGTGGACCTGGTGGCGCGAGGCGCGGGCGCGGCGCCGGCCTTCTCGAGATAGCCCTTGCTGCACGCCAGCCGCAGCGCGCCCGCCACGCCCGCCCCTAGCGACGGCTCCGCCTCCAACGCGCCGCCCGCTCCTGCTCCTATAATAGGTTTTTTTAAATATTAAATCGACATCGCAACTTTTTCTATTAGAGGTTAATGCACAAGATCATTTCAATTATAATCTAATGTTGGAGCTAGATTTTTTTATTTTTTTAAAGTATCTTTAAATAATCCAACTCAAACCCGCACAACTCAAACTCACAGTTTTGTGATTTTTGCTGTAAAAGGTTTAGAATATCACCTTTTTATGGATTGTATTGACGTCTTAACGGTATGAAAAAAATACAATGTACTGTTGAGAAAGTCGTCTACTATGTTGGAATTACTTTTAACCACTTTAATAAAAAAAAAACTCTTTAAAAAACAGAAAACCTCTATCTGCCCGCTAACTTGGCGATCGTCCTTTTTCACCTGGCATATGAAAGACGGGCGTTAGTGTGAAGAGAGCAGTAGAAAAGAGAGTACGAGCTCTTAACAATAAACATTATGACATACCGGCTACAAGATCTGGCGGTTTCTCGTTGTCGACGTCGACGCGGCTCCAGGCGCCCGCGTTCATGTCGACGTCGGGTTCCGCCTCAACTTCCTCCTTTTCGAAATCCTAATCAAATACATGATTACACATCTAATATAAATAACAGTAACTTCTATACTACATTATATTACAGTGTATGTACAAGCACAAACGCCTCAAAAAAAAACATTTTTTTTGAGTCCTTGCTGCCGAAATTTTAATTCGTATCCTTGGCGTGAATATTTATGCAAGGTGTAACAAAACTTAGTGATAATACTTTAGGGCGTGTACGTGTCTATTGTAGAGAGTTCACATTGAAAGTAGCAGCGCTGAAAGACCAACATTTTTTTTCACTTAATTTTATGGGAAACTCGTGACGCTGGGGCGCTTGCCCATACAAAAGTGAAAAAGAAATTGGTCTTTCAGCGATGCTACTTTCACAAAGTACTTTCCATAAGGAACACGTACGCACCCTCAATTATTATCACTTAGGCTGCGTTGCACCAGAGGCGTGGTTAAAGTTAAAGTTAAATATGGCGTCTAAACACCCCATATGCTCATACGACATCTGTAATTTTTTCCGGTTAAAGTTAAAGTCAAAGTTAGTTCGTGCAACTCATTCTTACTTATGTTACACCCTGTATTAGTAGCAGGTTGGTATGAAACATCTCCTAACTCACCATAAGGTCGGGCTGCGTGTCGCGGTTGCCGGCGAGCCCGTAAGTCGGTATGTCGCCGAGCGTGCGGCAGAACTCGGCCGTGGCGTCTAGCACCATGCCGTCCGCGGTAGACCCCTCCCCCTCCTCCATGTCCACGCCCTCCTCCTTCACACGCTCCAGGATCTCCTCCACCTAGAAGTATCTTACAGTTACACTTATCCGTTCGGTAATTTTTAGTAATAACATTGGATCCGACCGTAAAATCCTGCATGAAACGTTTTTTTCGATCACATATATTTTAAAATAATCTTTAGAACGTATAGAATGGATTAATGTTGGGTTGCCTTGTCAAAAGTGGCCGCAAGTACCTCTAATTAAGTATAATGTTCATGAGATAAATGCATAAATTTGCATGTATCTTTTTTTTCAATAAATTTTACATCATTTGAAAGAAAATGACGAGACAAAATAAGGTATAAATGGTTGCCAGCTCTAAGTCGGCCGCAACCTAGGGTTGCCAGCCCGTAAACAGACATAGTTCTTAATCAAAATTGAAGCATTGTTTTTTTTTATAATTTTGATACAAAATAAAAGTTTTATGCATTTTGTACATACATGAATATCCATGGTTGCCAGTTGCACGATAGCCGGAAACTAGGGTTGCCATCACTTTTGTATATGACAAATGTTCGGGGCCTATAATTATTATGCCTGGCAGGATTTGAGGACGTCGAGAACCCGCAAGATTGCTATTTTTATTTAACAGGCGTTTTTATTTTTATGCGTAGTGTCCTTTCATTCCTCAATGTCATTCCTTCATTCCTTCTTAGTTTTTACTTTTCTATTGTATAACACGCAAGTTTGTATTACGGGCTTTCATTTTGCTCAATTAGAGGTACTTGCAACAAGGCAACCCAACATTAATCCATTCTATACGTTCTAAAGATTATATTAAAATATATTTGATCGAAAAAAACGATTCATGCAGGATTTTACGGTCGGATCTTAGGATATAATGAAATATTTAATATCAAAGTAATGAACATTGAACATAAACATTTTAAAAAAAAAAAAAAAAAAAAAAAATTTAGTTTGTTATTATTTTTAGCAATATTCCGCGAAATAAACTTCCACCTTTAAGTAAATGAGTGAGTGCACGCATAGGCATGCGTACAGCACCTCCCTCCTCCCACACTGCCTATGCGTACACTCGCATGCAAGAACTTGCAAACACCACCACCACACAAGCAATAATGTTGGCAAATCCGTGCAAGGCCCCTCACCACCATGCAGGTTGAAAACCTCGACGCGCGTTTCGCTCCAACACCGGAGCATCCTCAGGATGTGGACTCTACGAACAACGTCCGTCAAGTGCCGCCGCCGGCCAAAACACCGCCTTTTATATCCTATCAAGCCCCGCTACTATCCCCACTACCCCCACTACCCTCACCAGTACCCCCGAACATATTAATAAGCGGTGACGTAGTCAAGCAAGTTTGGTCATTCAACAATGCAAATCTGTTATTTTTCTTTTCTTTTATGATCTCTAATTGTTCCAACACGCTCAGCCGAAAGCCTTTATCGCATTTATGTAAAACTTTATAGGAATGGCCATCGGGCACGGTATGATTACTATCTAAAAGATGTTTAGCAAAATGTGACTTATCAGGATGACCATTCCTATAAGCTGCGATATGTTCTTTATACCGAGTCTCAAATCTGCGTCCAGTTTGACCCACATATACACTATCGCATTCAGGACAATCGATCTTATAGACACCGGACTGATATTTTTCATCAATCCGGTCTTTGTTATGACACAAATGATGTTTTAAAGTATTATTTGTCCTGAATGCGACATGCATATCGTTGTTTTTCATTATTTTGGATAAGCGTGCAGATACCTCTCCCATGTAGGTCAAACTGGACTTATATCTAACTATCTCCTTATCAATAGGACCTGCGTACAAAAACTTAACCAGTTCTTTCTTGTTTTTATTTTTCAAAATGTTACTAATAATTTTTGGACTATATCCGTTGGATATCGCAATTTGGAAAATGATATTAAGCTCCTTTTGATAATTATCTTTACTAAGAGGGATCGATAATAATCTATGAATGTAACTATGAAAGGCCGCGAGTTTGTGTTGCCAAGGATGACATGACGAAGCATGAATAGTAGTATTAGTATATGTCGGCTTGCGAAAGATTCCAAAACTGTGTTTATTATTAACTCTAGAAATAGACAAATCGAGAAAATTTAGGGTGTTATTATCTTCACATTCTAATTTGAATTTAATTTTAATATGTTTTTTATTTAGTTCTTTAACAAATACGTCCAGTTGTCTCTGTGTACCCGTCCAACAAAGAAAACAATCATCTACGTATCTAAAGTAATATAAAATACTTTTATTAACGACGATATTTCTTTGTTCAAAATCATCCATAAATATTTCGGCCATCAAAGGACTTAAAGGTGAACCCATAGCTAGACCGTCGTCTTGAACAAAGAATTCGCCGTTAAATCGAAAGTAGTTTTGTTCCATGCAGGTTTTAGTAAGAGTAAGCAACTCATTACTTTCACCAGGAGGTAAACGTTTTTCTAATGCATTCCTTAAAATACCCAATGTTTCCTTACGTGGAACATTAGTGAATAAACTATCAACATCAAGTGAAACTAATTTGCAACGAGGTGGCAAAGTCACATCTTTAATTTTGTTGACTAATTGTAGACTATTTTTTATGGCATAAGGTGGCCGAAATGAGATCTTTTCTTTTATTATGAAATTAAGTGACTTTGCCAGCTCGTACGCTGGTGCACCTATGTATGAGACAACTGGACGCATGGGAATATCAGTTTTGTGAATCTTTGGCAAGCCGTACAGTGATGGTGCGCGAGGATTCATTGGGATGAGTTTTTTCTTTGATGATTCAGTTTGAAATAAATATTGATTATTATTAATTGCTAATTTAAGTTTAGCTAAAAACTTGTTTGTTGGGTCAGAAGGAACCCTTAGAAATTGTTCACCCTGAATCACATCATTAACTCTGTCCAAATAATCGTCGCGCTCCATCACTACTACTGTGTTACCCTTATCCGCTTTAGATATTACTAAGTTATTATTATCTATTGTTTGTTTTAATGACCTCAAAGCCACTCTTTCGGGGTGAAAAGAAGAACCAGAAGGAGTACCTTTGATTTCGTTGGCTAGTAGGCCCTTAACCATGTTATCTTTCTTATTAACTACGGCAGTTATTTCCGAATCCACCGCAAGCATTTCCAAAGCATTCTGATTAATATTAGGAGTGATATTATATTTAAGACCCTTTTCCAAAAGTGTCATCTCATCCTTGGCAAATTGTACGCTGGTTAAGTTTTTGACGCGAGGGTGGAAGGAAAAAGGTTCAGACCTGGATTCTGTATGTGATTGGACAATCCTATTTTTATTTACCAAAGTCTGAAGCTTTTTCTTTTGACTTAAATATTTAGCGTGCACTTCGATTGCTGCGAAATGGCGTGCCTTTTCGTCTAAGCGATCGAATTCGATATTATGTAATTTAAAAGAGAGCTCGGTATAAAGAACTTTGAGATGTAATTTTAAATTATCCCTAACGGTAAACCAGTGACGTGTCTCTTCGTTAAGCCAGATAGTCTCGGCTTTTTTGATAGCAATATTGGAGGCTCGGCTGTGCGTGTTGGTTCTTACATTAATATAATTAGGAATAACATTTAGACGTTTGCATTGTTGATTGAACCAAACATTTTGAGCGGCTATACGATGTAATTTTGTTAACTTAATGTAGAGTCGTGCCTGATCGGTCATGCTCACCGATTTTAAATAGTTAATGGAATCAGGCGTTACTTTGCGGAAATCCATAGCTTAAAATTTAGTTTGTTATTATTTTTAGCAATATTCCGCGAAATAAACTTCCACCTTTAAGTAAATGAGTGAGTGCACGCATAGGCATGCGTACAGCACCTCCCTCCTCCCACACTGCCTATGCGTACACTCGCATGCAAGAACTTGCAAACACCACCACCACACAAGCAATAATGTTGGCAAATCCGTGCAAGGCCCCTCACCACCATGCAGGTTGAAAACCTCGACGCGCGTTTCGCTCCAACACCGGAGCATCCTCAGGATGTGGACTCTACGAACAACGTCCGTCAAGTGCCGCCGCCGGCCAAAACACCGCCTTTTATATCCTATCAAGCCCCGCTACTATCCCCACTACCCCCACTACCCTCACCAGTACCCCCGAACATATTAATAAGCGGTGACGTAGTCAAGCAAGTTTGGTCATTCAACAATGCAAATCTGTTATTTTTCTTTTCTTTTATGATCTCTAATTGTTCCAACACGCTCAGCCGAAAGCCTTTATCGCATTTATGTAAAACTTTATAGGAATGGCCATCGGGCACGGTATGATTACTATCTAAAAGATGTTTAGCAAAATGTGACTTATCAGGATGACCATTCCTATAAGCTGCGATATGTTCTTTATACCGAGTCTCAAATCTGCGTCCAGTTTGACCCACATATACACTATCGCATTCAGGACAATCGATCTTATAGACACCGGACTGATATTTTTCATCAATCCGGTCTTTGTTATGACACAAATGATGTTTTAAAGTATTATTTGTCCTGAATGCGACATGCATATCGTTGTTTTTCATTATTTTGGATAAGCGTGCAGATACCTCTCCCATGTAGGTCAAACTGGACTTATATCTAACTATCTCCTTATCAATAGGACCTGCGTACAAAAACTTAACCAGTTCTTTCTTGTTTTTATTTTTCAAAATGTTACTAATAATTTTTGGACTATATCCGTTGGATATCGCAATTTGGAAAATGATATTAAGCTCCTTTTGATAATTATCTTTACTAAGAGGGATCGATAATAATCTATGAATGTAACTATGAAAGGCCGCGAGTTTGTGTTGCCAAGGATGACATGACGAAGCATGAATAGTAGTATTAGTATATGTCGGCTTGCGAAAGATTCCAAAACTGTGTTTATTATTAACTCTAGAAATAGACAAATCGAGAAAATTTAGGGTGTTATTATCTTCACATTCTAATTTGAATTTAATTTTAATATGTTTTTTATTTAGTTCTTTAACAAATACGTCCAGTTGTCTCTGTGTACCCGTCCAACAAAGAAAACAATCATCTACGTATCTAAAGTAATATAAAATACTTTTATTAACGACGATATTTCTTTGTTCAAAATCATCCATAAATATTTCGGCCATCAAAGGACTTAAAGGTGAACCCATAGCTAGACCGTCGTCTTGAACAAAGAATTCGCCGTTAAATCGAAAGTAGTTTTGTTCCATGCAGGTTTTAGTAAGAGTAAGCAACTCATTACTTTCACCAGGAGGTAAACGTTTTTCTAATGCATTCCTTAAAATACCCAATGTTTCCTTACGTGGAACATTAGTGAATAAACTATCAACATCAAGTGAAACTAATTTGCAACGAGGTGGCAAAGTCACATCTTTAATTTTGTTGACTAATTGTAGACTATTTTTTATGGCATAAGGTGGCCGAAATGAGATCTTTTCTTTTATTATGAAATTAAGTGACTTTGCCAGCTCGTACGCTGGTGCACCTATGTATGAGACAACTGGACGCATGGGAATATCAGTTTTGTGAATCTTTGGCAAGCCGTACAGTGATGGTGCGCGAGGATTCATTGGGATGAGTTTTTTCTTTGATGATTCAGTTTGAAATAAATATTGATTATTATTAATTGCTAATTTAAGTTTAGCTAAAAACTTGTTTGTTGGGTCAGAAGGAACCCTTAGAAATTGTTCACCCTGAATCACATCATTAACTCTGTCCAAATAATCGTCGCGCTCCATCACTACTACTGTGTTACCCTTATCCGCTTTAGATATTACTAAGTTATTATTATCTATTGTTTGTTTTAATGACCTCAAAGCCACTCTTTCGGGGTGAAAAGAAGAACCAGAAGGAGTACCTTTGATTTCGTTGGCTAGTAGGCCCTTAACCATGTTATCTTTCTTATTAACTACGGCAGTTATTTCCGAATCCACCGCAAGCATTTCCAAAGCATTCTGATTAATATTAGGAGTGATATTATATTTAAGACCCTTTTCCAAAAGTGTCATCTCATCCTTGGCAAATTGTACGCTGGTTAAGTTTTTGACGCGAGGGTGGAAGGAAAAAGGTTCAGACCTGGATTCTGTATGTGATTGGACAATCCTATTTTTATTTACCAAAGTCTGAAGCTTTTTCTTTTGACTTAAATATTTAGCGTGCACTTCGATTGCTGCGAAATGGCGTGCCTTTTCGTCTAAGCGATCGAATTCGATATTATGTAATTTAAAAGAGAGCTCGGTATAAAGAACTTTGAGATGTAATTTTAAATTATCCCTAACGGTAAACCAGTGACGTGTCTCTTCGTTAAGCCAGATAGTCTCGGCTTTTTTGATAGCAATATTGGAGGCTCGGCTGTGCGTGTTGGTTCTTACATTAATATAATTAGGAATAACATTTAGACGTTTGCATTGTTGATTGAACCAAACATTTTGAGCGGCTATACGATGTAATTTTGTTAACTTAATGTAGAGTCGTGCCTGATCGGTCATGCTCACCGATTTTAAATAGTTAATGGAATCAGGCGTTACTTTGCGGAAATCCATAGCTTAAAATTTAGTTTGTTATTATTTTTAGCAATATTCCGCGAAATAAACTTCCACCTTTAAGTAAATGAGTGAGTGCACGCATAGGCATGCGTACAGCACCTCCCTCCTCCCACACTGCCTATGCGTACACTCGCATGCAAGAACTTGCAAACACCACCACCACACAAGCAATAATGTTGGCAAATCCGTGCAAGGCCCCTCACCACCATGCAGGTTGAAAACCTCGACGCGCGTTTCGCTCCAACACCGGAGCATCCTCAGGATGTGGACTCTACGAACAACGTCCGTCAAGTGCCGCCGCCGGCCAAAACACCGCCTTTTATATCCTATCAAGCCCCGCTACTATCCCCACTACCCCCACTACCCTCACCAGTACCCCCGAACATATTAATAAGCGGTGACGTAGTCAAGCAAGTTTGGTCATTCAACAATGCAAATCTGTTATTTTTCTTTTCTTTTATGATCTCTAATTGTTCCAACACGCTCAGCCGAAAGCCTTTATCGCATTTATGTAAAACTTTATAGGAATGGCCATCGGGCACGGTATGATTACTATCTAAAAGATGTTGAGCAAAATGTGACTTATCAGGATGACCATTCCTATAAGCTGCGATATGTTCTTTATACCGAGTCTCAAATCTGCGTCCAGTTTGACCCACATATACACTATCGCATTCAGGACAATCGATCTTATAGACACCGGACTGATATTTTTCATCAATCCGGTCTTTGTTATGACACAAATGATGTTTTAAAGTATTATTTGTCCTGAATGCGACATGCATATCGTTGTTTTTCATTATTTTGGATAAGCGTGCAGATACCTCTCCCATGTAGGTCAAACTGGACTTATATCTAACTATCTCCTTATCAATAGGACCTGCGTACAAAAACTTAACCAGTTCTTTCTTGTTTTTATTTTTCAAAATGTTACTAATAATTTTTGGACTATATCCGTTGGATATCGCAATTTGGAAAATGATATTAAGCTCCTTTTGATAATTATCTTTACTAAGAGGGATCGATAATAATCTATGAATGTAACTATGAAAGGCCGCGAGTTTGTGTTGCCAAGGATGACATGACGAAGCATGAATAGTAGTATTAGTATATGTCGGCTTGCGAAAGATTCCAAAACTGTGTTTATTATTAACTCTAGAAATAGACAAATCGAGAAAATTTAGGGTGTTATTATCTTCACATTCTAATTTGAATTTAATTTTAATATGTTTTTTATTTAGTTCTTTAACAAATACGTCCAGTTGTCTCTGTGTACCCGTCCAACAAAGAAAACAATCATCTACGTATCTAAAGTAATATAAAATACTTTTATTAACGACGATATTTCTTTG
Organism: Polyommatus icarus; assembly: GCA_937595015.1. Taxonomy (NCBI): domain Eukaryota; kingdom Metazoa; phylum Arthropoda; class Insecta; order Lepidoptera; family Lycaenidae; genus Polyommatus; species Polyommatus icarus. Next base: position 8,322,733 of record OW569324.1, on the reverse strand, counting down.
TTCAAAATCATCCATAAATATTTCGGCCATCAAAGGACTTAAAGGTGAACCCATAGCTAGACCGTCGTCTTGAACAAAGAATTCGCCGTTAAATCGAAAGTAGTTTTGTTCCATGCAGGTTTTAGTAAGAGTAAGCAACTCATTACTTTCACCAGGAGGTAAACGTTTTTCTAATGCATTCCTTAAAATACCCAATGTTTCCTTACGTGGAACATTAGTGAATAAACTATCAACATCAAGTGAAACTAATTTGCAACGAGGTGGCAAAGTCACATCTTTAATTTTGTTGACTAATTGTAGACTATTTTTTATGGCATAAGGTGGCCGAAATGAGATCTTTTCTTTTATTATGAAATTAAGTGACTTTGCCAGCTCGTACGCTGGTGCACCTATGTATGAGACAACTGGACGCATGGGAATATCAGTTTTGTGAATCTTTGGCAAGCCGTACAGTGATGGTGCGCGAGGATTCATTGGGATGAGTTTTTTCTTTGATGATTCAGTTTGAAATAAATATTGATTATTATTAATTGCTAATTTAAGTTTAGCTAAAAACTTGTTTGTTGGGTCAGAAGGAACCCTTAGAAATTGTTCACCCTGAATCACATCATTAACTCTGTCCAAATAATCGTCGCGCTCCATCACTACTACTGTGTTACCCTTATCCGCTTTAGATATTACTAAGTTATTATTATCTATTGTTTGTTTTAATGACCTCAAAGCCACTCTTTCGGGGTGAAAAGAAGAACCAGAAGGAGTACCTTTGATTTCGTTGGCTAGTAGGCCCTTAACCATGTTATCTTTCTTATTAACTACGGCAGTTATTTCCGAATCCACCGCAAGCATTTCCAAAGCATTCTGATTAATATTAGGAGTGATATTATATTTAAGACCCTTTTCCAAAAGTGTCATCTCATCCTTGGCAAATTGTACGCTGGTTAAGTTTTTGACGCGAGGGTGGAAGGAAAAAGGTTCAGACCTGGATTCTGTATGTGATTGGACAATCCTATTTTTATTTACCAAAGTCTGAAGCTTTTTCTTTTGACTTAAATATTTAGCGTGCACTTCGATTGCTGCGAAATGGCGTGCCTTTTCGTCTAAGCGATCGAATTCGATATTATGTAATTTAAAAGAGAGCTCGGTATAAAGAACTTTGAGATGTAATTTTAAATTATCCCTAACGTTAATAAGAAAGATAACATGGTTAAGGGCCTACTAGCCAACGAAATCAAAGGTACTCCTTCTGGTTCTTCTTTTCACCCCGAAAGAGTGGCTTTGAGGTCATTAAAACAAACAATAGATAATAATAACTTAGTAATATCTAAAGCGGATAAGGGTAACACAGTAGTAGTGATGGAGCGCGACGATTATTTGGACAGAGTTAATGATGTGATTCAGGGTGAACAATTTCTAAGGGTTCCTTCTGACCCAACAAACAAGTTTTTAGCTAAACTTAAATTAGCAATTAATAATAATCAATATTTATTTCAAACTGAATCATCAAAGAAAAAACTCATCCCAATGAATCCTCGCGCACCATCACTGTACGGCTTGCCAAAGATTCACAAAACTGATATTCCCATGCGTCCAGTTGTCTCATACATAGGTGCACCAGCGTACGAGCTGGCAAAGTCACTTAATTTCATAATAAAAGAAAAGATCTCATTTCGGCCACCTTATGCCATAAAAAATAGTCTACAATTAGTCAACAAAATTAAAGATGTGACTTTGCCACCTCGTTGCAAATTAGTTTCACTTGATGTTGATAGTTTATTCACTAATGTTCCACGTAAGGAAACATTGGGTATTTTAAGGAATGCATTAGAAAAACGTTTACCTCCTGGTGAAAGTAATGAGTTGCTTACTCTTACTAAAACCTGCATGGAACAAAACTACTTTCGATTTAACGGCGAATTCTTTGTTCAAGACGACGGTCTAGCTATGGGTTCACCTTTAAGTCCTTTGATGGCCGAAATATTTATGGATGATTTTGAACAAAGAAATATCGTCGTTAATAAAAGTATTTTATATTACTTTAGATACGTAGATGATTGTTTTCTTTGTTGGACGGGTACACAGAGACAACTGGACGTATTTGTTAAAGAACTAAATAAAAAACATATTAAAATTAAATTCAAATTAGAATGTGAAGATAATAACACCCTAAATTTTCTCGATTTGTCTATTTCTAGAGTTAATAATAAACACAGTTTTGGAATCTTTCGCAAGCCGACATATACTAATACTACTATTCATGCTTCGTCATGTCATCCTTGGCAACACAAACTCGCGGCCTTTCATAGTTACATTCATAGATTATTATCGATCCCTCTTAGTAAAGATAATTATCAAAAGGAGCTTAATATCATTTTCCAAATTGCGATATCCAACGGATATAGTCCAAAAATTATTAGTAACATTTTGAAAAATAAAAACAAGAAAGAACTGGTTAAGTTTTTGTACGCAGGTCCTATTGATAAGGAGATAGTTAGATATAAGTCCAGTTTGACCTACATGGGAGAGGTATCTGCACGCTTATCCAAAATAATGAAAAACAACGATATGCATGTCGCATTCAGGACAAATAATACTTTAAAACATCATTTGTGTCATAACAAAGACCGGATTGATGAAAAATATCAGTCCGGTGTCTATAAGATCGATTGTCCTGAATGCGATAGTGTATATGTGGGTCAAACTGGACGCAGATTTGAGACTCGGTATAAAGAACATATCGCAGCTTATAGGAATGGTCATCCTGATAAGTCACATTTTGCTAAACATCTTTTAGATAGTAATCATACCGTGCCCGATGGCCATTCCTATAAAGTTTTACATAAATGCGATAAAGGCTTTCGGCTGAGCGTGTTGGAACAATTAGAGATCATAAAAGAAAAGAAAAATAACAGATTTGCATTGTTGAATGACCAAACTTGCTTGACTACGTCACCGCTTATTAATATGTTCGGGGGTACTGGTGAGGGTAGTGGGGGTAGTGGGGATAGTAGCGGGGCTTGATAGGATATAAAAGGCGGTGTTTTGGCCGGCGGCGGCACTTGACGGACGTTGTTCGTAGAGTCCACATCCTGAGGATGCTCCGGTGTTGGAGCGAAACGCGCGTCGAGGTTTTCAACCTGCATGGTGGTGAGGGGCCTTGCACGGATTTGCCAACATTATTGCTTGTGTGGTGGTGGTGTTTGCAAGTTCTTGCATGCGAGTGTACGCATAGGCAGTGTGGGAGGAGGGAGGTGCTGTACGCATGCCTATGCGTGCACTCACTCATTTACTTAAAGGTGGAAGTTTATTTCGCGGAATATTGCTAAAAATAATAACAAACTAAATTTTAAGCTATGGATTTCCGCAAAGTAACGCCTGATTCCATTAACTATTTAAAATCGGTGAGCATGACCGATCAGGCACGACTCTACATTAAGTTAACAAAATTACATCGTATAGCCGCTCAAAATGTTTGGTTCAATCAACAATGCAAACGTCTAAATGTTATTCCTAATTATATTAATGTAAGAACCAACACGCACAGCCGAGCCTCCAATATTGCTATCAAAAAAGCCGAGACTATCTGGCTTAACGAAGAGACACGTCACTGGTTTACCGTTAGGGATAATTTAAAATTACATCTCAAAGTTCTTTATACCGAGCTCTCTTTTAAATTACATAATATCGAATTCGATCGCTTAGACGAAAAGGCACGCCATTTCGCAGCAATCGAAGTGCACGCTAAATATTTAAGTCAAAAGAAAAAGCTTCAGACTTTGGTAAATAAAAATAGGATTGTCCAATCACATACAGAATCCAGGTCTGAACCTTTTTCCTTCCACCCTCGCGTCAAAAACTTAACCAGCGTACAATTTGCCAAGGATGAGATGACACTTTTGGAAAAGGGTCTTAAATATAATATCACTCCTAATATTAATCAGAATGCTTTGGAAATGCTTGCGGTGGATTCGGAAATAACTGCCGTAGTTAATAAGAAAGATAACATGGTTAAGGGCCTACTAGCCAACGAAATCAAAGGTACTCCTTCTGGTTCTTCTTTTCACCCCGAAAGAGTGGCTTTGAGGTCATTAAAACAAACAATAGATAATAATAACTTAGTAATATCTAAAGCGGATAAGGGTAACACAGTAGTAGTGATGGAGCGCGACGATTATTTGGACAGAGTTAATGATGTGATTCAGGGTGAACAATTTCTAAGGGTTCCTTCTGACCCAACAAACAAGTTTTTAGCTAAACTTAAATTAGCAATTAATAATAATCAATATTTATTTCAAACTGAATCATCAAAGAAAAAACTCATCCCAATGAATCCTCGCGCACCATCACTGTACGGCTTGCCAAAGATTCACAAAACTGATATTCCCATGCGTCCAGTTGTCTCATACATAGGTGCACCAGCGTACGAGCTGGCAAAGTCACTTAATTTCATAATAAAAGAAAAGATCTCATTTCGGCCACCTTATGCCATAAAAAATAGTCTACAATTAGTCAACAAAATTAAAGATGTGACTTTGCCACCTCGTTGCAAATTAGTTTCACTTGATGTTGATAGTTTATTCACTAATGTTCCACGTAAGGAAACATTGGGTATTTTAAGGAATGCATTAGAAAAACGTTTACCTCCTGGTGAAAGTAATGAGTTGCTTACTCTTACTAAAACCTGCATGGAACAAAACTACTTTCGATTTAACGGCGAATTCTTTGTTCAAGACGACGGTCTAGCTATGGGTTCACCTTTAAGTCCTTTGATGGCCGAAATATTTATGGATGATTTTGAACAAAGAAATATCGTCGTTAATAAAAGTATTTTATATTACTTTAGATACGTAGATGATTGTTTTCTTTGTTGGACGGGTACACAGAGACAACTGGACGTATTTGTTAAAGAACTAAATAAAAAACATATTAAAATTAAATTCAAATTAGAATGTGAAGATAATAACACCCTAAATTTTCTCGATTTGTCTATTTCTAGAGTTAATAATAAACACAGTTTTGGAATCTTTCGCAAGCCGACATATACTAATACTACTATTCATGCTTCGTCATGTCATCCTTGGCAACACAAACTCGCGGCCTTTCATAGTTACATTCATAGATTATTATCGATCCCTCTTAGTAAAGATAATTATCAAAAGGAGCTTAATATCATTTTCCAAATTGCGATATCCAACGGATATAGTCCAAAAATTATTAGTAACATTTTGAAAAATAAAAACAAGAAAGAACTGGTTAAGTTTTTGTACGCAGGTCCTATTGATAAGGAGATAGTTAGATATAAGTCCAGTTTGACCTACATGGGAGAGGTATCTGCACGCTTATCCAAAATAATGAAAAACAACGATATGCATGTCGCATTCAGGACAAATAATACTTTAAAACATCATTTGTGTCATAACAAAGACCGGATTGATGAAAAATATCAGTCCGGTGTCTATAAGATCGATTGTCCTGAATGCGATAGTGTATATGTGGGTCAAACTGGACGCAGATTTGAGACTCGGTATAAAGAACATATCGCAGCTTATAGGAATGGTCATCCTGATAAGTCACATTTTGCTAAACATCTTTTAGATAGTAATCATACCGTGCCCGATGGCCATTCCTATAAAGTTTTACATAAATGCGATAAAGGCTTTCGGCTGAGCGTGTTGGAACAATTAGAGATCATAAAAGAAAAGAAAAATAACAGATTTGCATTGTTGAATGACCAAACTTGCTTGACTACGTCACCGCTTATTAATATGTTCGGGGGTACTGGTGAGGGTAGTGGGGGTAGTGGGGATAGTAGCGGGGCTTGATAGGATATAAAAGGCGGTGTTTTGGCCGGCGGCGGCACTTGACGGACGTTGTTCGTAGAGTCCACATCCTGAGGATGCTCCGGTGTTGGAGCGAAACGCGCGTCGAGGTTTTCAACCTGCATGGTGGTGAGGGGCCTTGCACGGATTTGCCAACATTATTGCTTGTGTGGTGGTGGTGTTTGCAAGTTCTTGCATGCGAGTGTACGCATAGGCAGTGTGGGAGGAGGGAGGTGCTGTACGCATGCCTATGCGTGCACTCACTCATTTACTTAAAGGTGGAAGTTTATTTCGCGGAATATTGCTAAAAATAATAACAAACTAAATTTTAAGCTATGGATTTCCGCAAAGTAACGCCTGATTCCATTAACTATTTAAAATCGGTGAGCATGACCGATCAGGCACGACTCTACATTAAGTTAACAAAATTACATCGTATAGCCGCTCAAAATGTTTGGTTCAATCAACAATGCAAACGTCTAAATGTTATTCCTAATTATATTAATGTAAGAACCAACACGCACAGCCGAGCCTCCAATATTGCTATCAAAAAAGCCGAGACTATCTGGCTTAACGAAGAGACACGTCACTGGTTTACCGTTAGGGATAATTTAAAATTACATCTCAAAGTTCTTTATACCGAGCTCTCTTTTAAATTACATAATATCGAATTCGATCGCTTAGACGAAAAGGCACGCCATTTCGCAGCAATCGAAGTGCACGCTAAATATTTAAGTCAAAAGAAAAAGCTTCAGACTTTGGTAAATAAAAATAGGATTGTCCAATCACATACAGAATCCAGGTCTGAACCTTTTTCCTTCCACCCTCGCGTCAAAAACTTAACCAGCGTACAATTTGCCAAGGATGAGATGACACTTTTGGAAAAGGGTCTTAAATATAATATCACTCCTAATATTAATCAGAATGCTTTGGAAATGCTTGCGGTGGATTCGGAAATAACTGCCGTAGTTAATAAGAAAGATAACATGGTTAAGGGCCTACTAGCCAACGAAATCAAAGGTACTCCTTCTGGTTCTTCTTTTCACCCCGAAAGAGTGGCTTTGAGGTCATTAAAACAAACAATAGATAATAATAACTTAGTAATATCTAAAGCGGATAAGGGTAACACAGTAGTAGTGATGGAGCGCGACGATTATTTGGACAGAGTTAATGATGTGATTCAGGGTGAACAATTTCTAAGGGTTCCTTCTGACCCAACAAACAAGTTTTTAGCTAAACTTAAATTAGCAATTAATAATAATCAATATTTATTTCAAACTGAATCATCAAAGAAAAAACTCATCCCAATGAATCCTCGCGCACCATCACTGTACGGCTTGCCAAAGATTCACAAAACTGATATTCCCATGCGTCCAGTTGTCTCATACATAGGTGCACCAGCGTACGAGCTGGCAAAGTCACTTAATTTCATAATAAAAGAAAAGATCTCATTTCGGCCACCTTATGCCATAAAAAATAGTCTACAATTAGTCAACAAAATTAAAGATGTGACTTTGCCACCTCGTTGCAAATTAGTTTCACTTGATGTTGATAGTTTATTCACTAATGTTCCACGTAAGGAAACATTGGGTATTTTAAGGAATGCATTAGAAAAACGTTTACCTCCTGGTGAAAGTAATGAGTTGCTTACTCTTACTAAAACCTGCATGGAACAAAACTACTTTCGATTTAACGGCGAATTCTTTGTTCAAGACGACGGTCTAGCTATGGGTTCACCTTTAAGTCCTTTGATGGCCGAAATATTTATGGATGATTTTGAACAAAGAAATATCGTCGTTAATAAAAGTATTTTATATTACTTTAGATACGTAGATGATTGTTTTCTTTGTTGGACGGGTACACAGAGACAACTGGACGTATTTGTTAAAGAACTAAATAAAAAACATATTAAAATTAAATTCAAATTAGAATGTGAAGATAATAACACCCTAAATTTTCTCGATTTGTCTATTTCTAGAGTTAATAATAAACACAGTTTTGGAATCTTTCGCAAGCCGACATATACTAATACTACTATTCATGCTTCGTCATGTCATCCTTGGCAACACAAACTCGCGGCCTTTCATAGTTACATTCATAGATTATTATCGATCCCTCTTAGTAAAGATAATTATCAAAAGGAGCTTAATATCATTTTCCAAATTGCGATATCCAACGGATATAGTCCAAAAATTATTAGTAACATTTTGAAAAATAAAAACAAGAAAGAACTGGTTAAGTTTTTGTACGCAGGTCCTATTGATAAGGAGATAGTTAGATATAAGTCCAGTTTGACCTACATGGGAGAGGTATCTGCACGCTTATCCAAAATAATGAAAAACAACGATATGCATGTCGCATTCAGGACAAATAATACTTTAAAACATCATTTGTGTCATAACAAAGACCGGATTGATGAAAAATATCAGTCCGGTGTCTATAAGATCGATTGTCCTGAATGCGATAGTGTATATGTGGGTCAAACTGGACGCAGATTTGAGACTCGGTATAAAGAACATATCGCAGCTTATAGGAATGGTCATCCTGATAAGTCACATTTTGCTAAACATCTTTTAGATAGTAATCATACCGTGCCCGATGGCCATTCCTATAAAGTTTTACATAAATGCGATAAAGGCTTTCGGCTGAGCGTGTTGGAACAATTAGAGATCATAAAAGAAAAGAAAAATAACAGATTTGCATTGTTGAATGACCAAACTTGCTTGACTACGTCACCGCTTATTAATATGTTCGGGGGTACTGGTGAGGGTAGTGGGGGTAGTGGGGATAGTAGCGGGGCTTGATAGGATATAAAAGGCGGTGTTTTGGCCGGCGGCGGCACTTGACGGACGTTGTTCGTAGAGTCCACATCCTGAGGATGCTCCGGTGTTGGAGCGAAACGCGCGTCGAGGTTTTCAACCTGCATGGTGGTGAGGGGCCTTGCACGGATTTGCCAACATTATTGCTTGTGTGGTGGTGGTGTTTGCAAGTTCTTGCATGCGAGTGTACGCATAGGCAGTGTGGGAGGAGGGAGGTGCTGTACGCATGCCTATGCGTGCACTCACTCATTTACTTAAAGGTGGAAGTTTATTTCGCGGAATATTGCTAAAAATAATAACAAACTAAATTTTAAGCTATGGATTTCCGCAAAGTAACGCCTGATTCCATTAACTATTTAAAATCGGTGAGCATGACCGATCAGGCACGACTCTACATTAAGTTAACAAAATTACATCGTATAGCCGCTCAAAATGTTTGGTTCAATCAACAATGCAAACGTCTAAATGTTATTCCTAATTATATTAATGTAAGAACCAACACGCACAGCCGAGCCTCCAATATTGCTATCAAAAAAGCCGAGACTATCTGGCTTAACGAAGAGACACGTCACTGGTTTACCGTTAGGGATAATTTAAAATTACATCTCAAAGTTCTTTATACCGAGCTCTCTTTTAAATTACATAATATCGAATTCGATCGCTTAGACGAAAAGGCACGCCATTTCGCAGCAATCGAAGTGCACGCTAAATATTTAAGTCAAAAGAAAAAGCTTCAGACTTTGGTAAATAAAAATAGGATTGTCCAATCACATACAGAATCCAGGTCTGAACCTTTTTCCTTCCACCCTCGCGTCAAAAACTTAACCAGCGTACAATTTGCCAAGGATGAGATGACACTTTTGGAAAAGGGTCTTAAATATAATATCACTCCTAATATTAATCAGAATGCTTTGGAAATGCTTGCGGTGGATTCGGAAATAACTGCCGTAGTTAATAAGAAAGATAACATGGTTAAGGGCCTACTAGCCAACGAAATCAAAGGTACTCCTTCTGGTTCTTCTTTTCACCCCGAAAGAGTGGCTTTGAGGTCATTAAAACAAACAATAGATAATAATAACTTAGTAATATCTAAAGCGGATAAGGGTAACACAGTAGTAGTGATGGAGCGCGACGATTATTTGGACAGAGTTAATGATGTGATTCAGGGTGAACAATTTCTAAGGGTTCCTTCTGACCCAACAAACAAGTTTTTAGCTAAACTTAAATTAGCAATTAATAATAATCAATATTTATTTCAAACTGAATCATCAAAGAAAAAACTCATCCCAATGAATCCTCGCGCACCATCACTGTACGGCTTGCCAAAGATTCACAAAACTGATATTCCCATGCGTCCAGTTGTCTCATACATAGGTGCACCAGCGTACGAGCTGGCAAAGTCACTTAATTTCATAATAAAAGAAAAGATCTCATTTCGGCCACCTTATGCCATAAAAAATAGTCTACAATTAGTCAACAAAATTAAAGATGTGACTTTGCCACCTCGTTGCAAATTAGTTTCACTTGATGTTGATAGTTTATTCACTAATGTTCCACGTAAGGAAACATTGGGTATTTTAAGGAATGCATTAGAAAAACGTTTACCTCCTGGTGAAAGTAATGAGTTGCTTACTCTTACTAAAACCTGCATGGAACAAAACTACTTTCGATTTAACGGCGAATTCTTTGTTCAAGACGACGGTCTAGCTATGGGTTCACCTTTAAGTCCTTTGATGGCCGAAATATTTATGGATGATTTTGAACAAAGAAATATCGTCGTTAATAAAAGTATTTTATATTACTTTAGATACGTAGATGATTGTTTTCTTTGTTGGACGGGTACACAGAGACAACTGGACGTATTTGTTAAAGAACTAAATAAAAAACATATTAAAATTAAATTCAAATTAGAATGTGAAGATAATAACACCCTAAATTTTCTCGATTTGTCTATTTCTAGAGTTAATAATAAACACAGTTTTGGAATCTTTCGCAAGCCGACATATACTAATACTACTATTCATGCTTCGTCATGTCATCCTTGGCAACACAAACTCGCGGCCTTTCATAGTTACATTCATAGATTATTATCGATCCCTCTTAGTAAAGATAATTATCAAAAGGAGCTTAATATCATTTTCCAAATTGCGATATCCAACGGATATAGTCCAAAAATTATTAGTAACATTTTGAAAAATAAAAACAAGAAAGAACTGGTTAAGTTTTTGTACGCAGGTCCTATTGATAAGGAGATAGTTAGATATAAGTCCAGTTTGACCTACATGGGAGAGGTATCTGCACGCTTATCCAAAATAATGAAAAACAACGATATGCATGTCGCATTCAGGACAAATAATACTTTAAAACATCATTTGTGTCATAACAAAGACCGGATTGATGAAAAATATCAGTCCGGTGTCTATAAGATCGATTGTCCTGAATGCGATAGTGTATATGTGGGTCAAACTGGACGCAGATTTGAGACTCGGTATAAAGAACATATCGCAGCTTATAGGAATGGTCATCCTGATAAGTCACATTTTGCTAAACATCTTTTAGATAGTAATCATACCGTGCCCGATGGCCATTCCTATAAAGTTTTACATAAATGCGATAAAGGCTTTCGGCTGAGCGTGTTGGAACAATTAGAGATCATAAAAGAAAAGAAAAATAACAGATTTGCATTGTTGAATGACCAAACTTGCTTGACTACGTCACCGCTTATTAATATGTTCGGGGGTACTGGTGAGGGTAGTGGGGGTAGTGGGGATAGTAGCGGGGCTTGATAGGATATAAAAGGCGGTGTTTTGGCCGGCGGCGGCACTTGACGGACGTTGTTCGTAGAGTCCACATCCTGAGGATGCTCCGGTGTTGGAGCGAAACGCGCGTCGAGGTTTTCAACCTGCATGGTGGTGAGGGGCCTTGCACGGATTTGCCAACATTATTGCTTGTGTGGTGGTGGTGTTTGCAAGTTCTTGCATGCGAGTGTACGCATAGGCAGTGTGGGAGGAGGGAGGTGCTGTACGCATGCCTATGCGTGCACTCACTCATTTACTTAAAGGTGGAAGTTTATTTCGCGGAATATTGCTAAAAATAATAACAAACTAAATTTTAAGCTATGGATTTCCGCAAAGTAACGCCTGATTCCATTAACTATTTAAAATCGGTGAGCATGACCGATCAGGCACGACTCTACATTAAGTTAACAAAATTACATCGTATAGCCGCTCAAAATGTTTGGTTCAATCAACAATGCAAACGTCTAAATGTTATTCCTAATTATATTAATGTAAGAACCAACACGCACAGCCGAGCCTCCAATATTGCTATCAAAAAAGCCGAGACTATCTGGCTTAACGAAGAGACACGTCACTGGTTTACCGTTAGGGATAATTTAAAATTACATCTCAAAGTTCTTTATACCGAGCTCTCTTTTAAATTACATAATATCGAATTCGATCGCTTAGACGAAAAGGCACGCCATTTCGCAGCAATCGAAGTGCACGCTAAATATTTAAGTCAAAAGAAAAAGCTTCAGACTTTGGTAAATAAAAATAGGATTGTCCAATCACATACAGAATCCAGGTCTGAACCTTTTTCCTTCCACCCTCGCGTCAAAAACTTAACCAGCGTACAATTTGCCAAGGATGAGATGACACTTTTGGAAAAGGGTCTTAAATATAATATCACTCCTAATATTAATCAGAATGCTTTGGAAATGCTTGCGGTGGATTCGGAAATAACTGCCGTAGTTAATAAGAAAGATAACATGGTTAAGGGCCTACTAGCCAACGAAATCAAAGGTACTCCTTCTGGTTCTTCTTTTCACCCCGAAAGAGTGGCTTTGAGGTCATTAAAACAAACAATAGATAATAATAACTTAGTAATATCTAAAGCGGATAAGGGTAACACAGTAGTAGTGATGGAGCGCGACGATTATTTGGACAGAGTTAATGATGTGATTCAGGGTGAACAATTTCTAAGGGTTCCTTCTGACCCAACAAACAAGTTTTTAGCTAAACTTAAATTAGCAATTAATAATAATCAATATTTATTTCAAACTGAATCATCAAAGAAAAAACTCATCCCAATGAATCCTCGCGCACCATCACTGTACGGCTTGCCAAAGATTCACAAAACTGATATTCCCATGCGTCCAGTTGTCTCATACATAGGTGCACCAGCGTACGAGCTGGCAAAGTCACTTAATTTCATAATAAAAGAAAAGATCTCATTTCGGCCACCTTATGCCATAAAAAATAGTCTACAATTAGTCAACAAAATTAAAGATGTGACTTTGCCACCTCGTTGCAAATTAGTTTCACTTGATGTTGATAGTTTATTCACTAATGTTCCACGTAAGGAAACATTGGGTATTTTAAGGAATGCATTAGAAAAACGTTTACCTCCTGGTGAAAGTAATGAGTTGCTTACTCTTACTAAAACCTGCATGGAACAAAACTACTTTCGATTTAACGGCGAATTCTTTGTTCAAGACGACGGTCTAGCTATGGGTTCACCTTTAAGTCCTTTGATGGCCGAAATATTTATGGATGATTTTGAACAAAGAAATATCGTCGTTAATAAAAGTATTTTATATTACTTTAGATACGTAGATGATTGTTTTCTTTGTTGGACGGGTACACAGAGACAACTGGACGTATTTGTTAAAGAACTAAATAAAAAACATATTAAAATTAAATTCAAATTAGAATGTGAAGATAATAACACCCTAAATTTTCTCGATTTGTCTATTTCTAGAGTTAATAATAAACACAGTTTTGGAATCTTTCGCAAGCCGACATATACTAATACTACTATTCATGCTTCGTCATGTCATCCTTGGCAACACAAACTCGCGGCCTTTCATAGTTACATTCATAGATTATTATCGATCCCTCTTAGTAAAGATAATTATCAAAAGGAGCTTAATATCATTTTCCAAATTGCGATATCCAACGGATATAGTCCAAAAATTATTAGTAACATTTTGAAAAATAAAAACAAGAAAGAACTGGTTAAGTTTTTGTACGCAGGTCCTATTGATAAGGAGATAGTTAGATATAAGTCCAGTTTGACCTACATGGGAGAGGTATCTGCACGCTTATCCAAAATAATGAAAAACAACGATATGCATGTCGCATTCAGGACAAATAATACTTTAAAACATCATTTGTGTCATAACAAAGACCGGATTGATGAAAAATATCAGTCCGGTGTCTATAAGATCGATTGTCCTGAATGCGATAGTGTATATGTGGGTCAAACTGGACGCAGATTTGAGACTCGGTATAAAGAACATATCGCAGCTTATAGGAATGGTCATCCTGATAAGTCACATTTTGCTAAACATCTTTTAGATAGTAATCATACCGTGCCCGATGGCCATTCCTATAAAGTTTTACATAAATGCGATAAAGGCTTTCGGCTGAGCGTGTTGGAACAATTAGAGATCATAAAAGAAAAGAAAAATAACAGATTTGCATTGTTGAATGACCAAACTTGCTTGACTACGTCACCGCTTATTAATATGTTCGGGGGTACTGGTGAGGGTAGTGGGGGTAGTGGGGATAGTAGCGGGGCTTGATAGGATATAAAAGGCGGTGTTTTGGCCGGCGGCGGCACTTGACGGACGTTGTTCGTAGAGTCCACATCCTGAGGATGCTCCGGTGTTGGAGCGAAACGCGCGTCGAGGTTTTCAACCTGCATGGTGGTGAGGGGCCTTGCACGGATTTGCCAACATTATTGCTTGTGTGGTGGTGGTGTTTGCAAGTTCTTGCATGCGAGTGTACGCATAGGCAGTGTGGGAGGAGGGAGGTGCTGTACGCATGCCTATGCGTGCACTCACTCATTTACTTAAAGGTGGAAGTTTATTTCGCGGAATATTGCTAAAAATAATAACAAACTAAATTTTAAGCTATGGATTTCCGCAAAGTAACGCCTGATTCCATTAACTATTTAAAATCGGTGAGCATGACCGATCAGGCACGACTCTACATTAAGTTAACAAAATTACATCGTATAGCCGCTCAAAATGTTTGGTTCAATCAACAATGCAAACGTCTAAATGTTATTCCTAATTATATTAATGTAAGAACCAACACGCACAGCCGAGCCTCCAATATTGCTATCAAAAAAGCCGAGACTATCTGGCTTAACGAAGAGACACGTCACTGGTTTACCGTTAGGGATAATTTAAAATTACATCTCAAAGTTCTTTATACCGAGCTCTCTTTTAAATTACATAATATCGAATTCGATCGCTTAGACGAAAAGGCACGCCATTTCGCAGCAATCGAAGTGCACGCTAAATATTTAAGTCAAAAGAAAAAGCTTCAGACTTTGGTAAATAAAAATAGGATTGTCCAATCACATACAGAATCCAGGTCTGAACCTTTTTCCTTCCACCCTCGCGTCAAAAACTTAACCAGCGTACAATTTGCCAAGGATGAGATGACACTTTTGGAAAAGGGTCTTAAATATAATATCACTCCTAATATTAATCAGAATGCTTTGGAAATGCTTGCGGTGGATTCGGAAATAACTGCCGTAGTTAATAAGAAAGATAACATGGTTAAGGGCCTACTAGCCAACGAAATCAAAGGTACTCCTTCTGGTTCTTCTTTTCACCCCGAAAGAGTGGCTTTGAGGTCATTAAAACAAACAATAGATAATAATAACTTAGTAATATCTAAAGCGGATAAGGGTAACACAGTAGTAGTGATGGAGCGCGACGATTATTTGGACAGAGTTAATGATGTGATTCAGGGTGAACAATTTCTAAGGGTTCCTTCTGACCCAACAAACAAGTTTTTAGCTAAACTTAAATTAGCAATTAATAATAATCAATATTTATTTCAAACTGAATCATCAAAGAAAAAACTCATCCCAATGAATCCTCGCGCACCATCACTGTACGGCTTGCCAAAGATTCACAAAACTGATATTCCCATGCGTCCAGTTGTCTCATACATAGGTGCACCAGCGTACGAGCTGGCAAAGTCACTTAATTTCATAATAAAAGAAAAGATCTCATTTCGGCCACCTTATGCCATAAAAAATAGTCTACAATTAGTCAACAAAATTAAAGATGTGACTTTGCCACCTCGTTGCAAATTAGTTTCACTTGATGTTGATAGTTTATTCACTAATGTTCCACGTAAGGAAACATTGGGTATTTTAAGGAATGCATTAGAAAAACGTTTACCTCCTGGTGAAAGTAATGAGTTGCTTACTCTTACTAAAACCTGCATGGAACAAAACTACTTTCGATTTAACGGCGAATTCTTTGTTCAAGACGACGGTCTAGCTATGGGTTCACCTTTAAGTCCTTTGATGGCCGAAATATTTATGGATGATTTTGAACAAAGAAATATCGTCGTTAATAAAAGTATTTTATATTACTTTAGATACGTAGATGATTGTTTTCTTTGTTGGACGGGTACACAGAGACAACTGGACGTATTTGTTAAAGAACTAAATAAAAAACATATTAAAATTAAATTCAAATTAGAATGTGAAGATAATAACACCCTAAATTTTCTCGATTTGTCTATTTCTAGAGTTAATAATAAACACAGTTTTGGAATCTTTCGCAAGCCGACATATACTAATACTACTATTCATGCTTCGTCATGTCATCCTTGGCAACACAAACTCGCGGCCTTTCATAGTTACATTCATAGATTATTATCGATCCCTCTTAGTAAAGATAATTATCAAAAGGAGCTTAATATCATTTTCCAAATTGCGATATCCAACGGATATAGTCCAAAAATTATTAGTAACATTTTGAAAAATAAAAACAAGAAAGAACTGGTTAAGTTTTTGTACGCAGGTCCTATTGATAAGGAGATAGTTAGATATAAGTCCAGTTTGACCTACATGGGAGAGGTATCTGCACGCTTATCCAAAATAATGAAAAACAACGATATGCATGTCGCATTCAGGACAAATAATACTTTAAAACATCATTTGTGTCATAACAAAGACCGGATTGATGAAAAATATCAGTCCGGTGTCTATAAGATCGATTGTCCTGAATGCGATAGTGTATATGTGGGTCAAACTGGACGCAGATTTGAGACTCGGTATAAAGAACATATCGCAGCTTATAGGAATGGTCATCCTGATAAGTCACATTTTGCTAAACATCTTTTAGATAGTAATCATACCGTGCCCGATGGCCATTCCTATAAAGTTTTACATAAATGCGATAAAGGCTTTCGGCTGAGCGTGTTGGAACAATTAGAGATCATAAAAGAAAAGAAAAATAACAGATTTGCATTGTTGAATGACCAAACTTGCTTGACTACGTCACCGCTTATTAATATGTTCGGGGGTACTGGTGAGGGTAGTGGGGGTAGTGGGGATAGTAGCGGGGCTTGATAGGATATAAAAGGCGGTGTTTTGGCCGGCGGCGGCACTTGACGGACGTTGTTCGTAGAGTCCACATCCTGAGGATGCTCCGGTGTTGGAGCGAAACGCGCGTCGAGGTTTTCAACCTGCATGGTGGTGAGGGGCCTTGCACGGATTTGCCAACATTATTGCTTGTGTGGTGGTGGTGTTTGCAAGTTCTTGCATGCGAGTGTACGCATAGGCAGTGTGGGAGGAGGGAGGTGCTGTACGCATGCCTATGCGTGCACTCACTCATTTACTTAAAGGTGGAAGTTTATTTCGCGGAATATTGCTAAAAATAATAACAAACTAAATTTTAAGCTATGGATTTCCGCAAAGTAACGCCTGATTCCATTAACTATTTAAAATCGGTGAGCATGACCGATCAGGCACGACTCTACATTAAGTTAACAAAATTACATCGTATAGCCGCTCAAAATGTTTGGTTCAATCAACAATGCAAACGTCTAAATGTTATTCCTAATTATATTAATGTAAGAACCAACACGCACAGCCGAGCCTCCAATATTGCTATCAAAAAAGCCGAGACTATCTGGCTTAACGAAGAGACACGTCACTGGTTTACCGTTAGGGATAATTTAAAATTACATCTCAAAGTTCTTTATACCGAGCTCTCTTTTAAATTACATAATATCGAATTCGATCGCTTAGACGAAAAGGCACGCCATTTCGCAGCAATCGAAGTGCACGCTAAATATTTAAGTCAAAAGAAAAAGCTTCAGACTTTGGTAAATAAAAATAGGATTGTCCAATCACATACAGAATCCAGGTCTGAACCTTTTTCCTTCCACCCTCGCGTCAAAAACTTAACCAGCGTACAATTTGCCAAGGATGAGATGACACTTTTGGAAAAGGGTCTTAAATATAATATCACTCCTAATATTAATCAGAATGCTTTGGAAATGCTTGCGGTGGATTCGGAAATAACTGCCGTAGTTAATAAGAAAGATAACATGGTTAAGGGCCTACTAGCCAACGAAATCAAAGGTACTCCTTCTGGTTCTTCTTTTCACCCCGAAAGAGTGGCTTTGAGGTCATTAAAACAAACAATAGATAATAATAACTTAGTAATATCTAAAGCGGATAAGGGTAACACAGTAGTAGTGATGGAGCGCGACGATTATTTGGACAGAGTTAATGATGTGATTCAGGGTGAACAATTTCTAAGGGTTCCTTCTGACCCAACAAACAAGTTTTTAGCTAAACTTAAATTAGCAATTAATAATAATCAATATTTATTTCAAACTGAATCATCAAAGAAAAAACTCATCCCAATGAATCCTCGCGCACCATCACTGTACGGCTTGCCAAAGATTCACAAAACTGATATTCCCATGCGTCCAGTTGTCTCATACATAGGTGCACCAGCGTACGAGCTGGCAAAGTCACTTAATTTCATAATAAAAGAAAAGATCTCATTTCGGCCACCTTATGCCATAAAAAATAGTCTACAATTAGTCAACAAAATTAAAGATGTGACTTTGCCACCTCGTTGCAAATTAGTTTCACTTGATGTTGATAGTTTATTCACTAATGTTCCACGTAAGGAAACATTGGGTATTTTAAGGAATGCATTAGAAAAACGTTTACCTCCTGGTGAAAGTAATGAGTTGCTTACTCTTACTAAAACCTGCATGGAACAAAACTACTTTCGATTTAACGGCGAATTCTTTGTTCAAGACGACGGTCTAGCTATGGGTTCACCTTTAAGTCCTTTGATGGCCGAAATATTTATGGATGATTTTGAACAAAGAAATATCGTCGTTAATAAAAGTATTTTATATTACTTTAGATACGTAGATGATTGTTTTCTTTGTTGGACGGGTACACAGAGACAACTGGACGTATTTGTTAAAGAACTAAATAAAAAACATATTAAAATTAAATTCAAATTAGAATGTGAAGATAATAACACCCTAAATTTTCTCGATTTGTCTATTTCTAGAGTTAATAATAAACACAGTTTTGGAATCTTTCGCAAGCCGACATATACTAATACTACTATTCATGCTTCGTCATGTCATCCTTGGCAACACAAACTCGCGGCCTTTCATAGTTACATTCATAGATTATTATCGATCCCTCTTAGTAAAGATAATTATCAAAAGGAGCTTAATATCATTTTCCAAATTGCGATATCCAACGGATATAGTCCAAAAATTATTAGTAACATTTTGAAAAATAAAAACAAGAAAGAACTGGTTAAGTTTTTGTACGCAGGTCCTATTGATAAGGAGATAGTTAGATATAAGTCCAGTTTGACCTACATGGGAGAGGTATCTGCACGTTTATCCAAAATAATGAAAAACAACGATATGCATGTCGCATTCAGGACAAATAATACTTTAAAACATCATTTGTGTCATAACAAAGACCGGATTGATGAAAAATATCAGTCCGGTGTCTATAAGATCGATTGTCCTGAATGCGATAGTGTATATGTGGGTCAAACTGGACGCAGATTTGAGACTCGGTATAAAGAACATATCGCAGCTTATAGGAATGGTCATCCTGATAAGTCACATTTTGCTAAACATCTTTTAGATAGTAATCATACCGTGCCCGATGGCCATTCCTATAAAGTTTTACATAAATGCGATAAAGGCTTTCGGCTGAGCGTGTTGGAACAATTAGAGATCATAAAAGAAAAGAAAAATAACAGATTTGCATTGTTGAATGACCAAACTTGCTTGACTACGTCACCGCTTATTAATATGTTCGGGGGTACTGGTGAGGGTAGTGGGGGTAGTGGGGATAGTAGCGGGGCTTGATAGGATATAAAAGGCGGTGTTTTGGCCGGCGGCGGCACTTGACGGACGTTGTTCGTAGAGTCCACATCCTGAGGATGCTCCGGTGTTGGAGCGAAACGCGCGTCGAGGTTTTCAACCTGCATGGTGGTGAGGGGCCTTGCACGGATTTGCCAACATTATTGCTTGTGTGGTGGTGGTGTTTGCAAGTTCTTGCATGCGAGTGTACGCATAGGCAGTGTGGGAGGAGGGAGGTGCTGTACGCATGCCTATGCGTGCACTCACTCATTTACTTAAAGGTGGAAGTTTATTTCGCGGAATATTGCTAAAAATAATAACAAACTAAATTTTAAGCTATGGATTTCCGCAAAGTAACGCCTGATTCCATTAACTATATAAACATTTTAATGTGGTTATATGTATGTATGTTTACATACAAATGCAGTAGTTAACAAAATATTTTTATCATGATTTTAAACTAAGCGTATTACCATCTTAACGTAAAAGTTTGTAAATCTCTTAGATAAGCTCAAAAAGGTACGCAGTTTTAAAGTCTACACGCCTGACCTCCACGTTAAATATATTTGTCCCAAAAATATACTAACAATCTATAATGTAAAAAGGTGTATTTACGTAAGTATACGTTCCGATATTATATTTCTTGGAAGGATTAAAATGGAATTAGTGTAGGAGTATACCTTGGGCAGCGCAGCCTGGTTCTGTTGGAAGCGCATGCGGCGGGCGCGCGCTAACGCCGCCTGCAGCTCGCCGTCCGGTTCGACCTCGTCCTCGTCAACCGCGCTCTCCAGTGTCGATGGCTTTACGTCTGACACATAAATATTACCATTTTTAGGGTTCCGTACTAAACCTAACCTACCTTTAAAGGGTAAAAACGGGACCCTATTACTGAGACTTCGATGTCTGTCCGTCTGTCTGTCACCAGGCTGTAACTCGAGAACGGTAACAGCTAGAGAGTTGAAATTTTCACAGAATGTGTATATCTGTTGCCGCTATAACAACAAATACTAAAAACAAAATAAAATAAATATTTAAGGGGGGCTCCCATACAACAAACGTGATTTTTTTGGCCTTTTTTGCTCTATATCAATAAAGGCAACAGGTAGGTAATTAACTTTTTCACAAAATTCTTAGTTATATGTGTACTTTAATATTTAATAATAATATTAAAATAAAATAAAAAATAAGCGGGGCTCCCATACAAAAAACAAGCTTTGCCCTAATTTTGCTCTATAATGGTACGGAACCGGGAACCCTTCGTTCGCGAGTCCGACTCGCACTTGGCCGATTATTTATTTCTTTTGCCTTGACAAATTTTAATTGCATGAGACGCTTTGCAAATCTGTCAAATCCATACATATTTAGAAATGCATCTTCGCGTCGCGATGCGGTCTAAATTGACCCTAAGGGCCGATTCACACCGGAATGGCAGAGGCGAGGCGAGCAGTTTCAGTGTCATATGATTTTAAACTTATCTTCATTATTGTAATACATAGTATCGCTTGAGAAATCTACGGCCGCCCGTGGACGCTCGTGGCCTCTTGCGGCCGCCAATAATGAAGATAAAGTTTAAAATCATATGGCACTGAAACTGCTCGCCTCGCCTCTGCCATTCCGGTGTGAATCGGCCCTAAGGTGAGACTGGGCGTAACTAAACTGCAGCGGAGTGATACGGCACCGCCAAAATATATTATTTGTGAAGCTTAACTTTACTCAAGGTCGTGAATTTGGTGTATGCCACGTCTACCAGAGGAACTTAGAATTATAATTATGTTTTACGAGTATTATACAGGGTGTCAAAAGACCGCTTCCGATAACTTTGGGGTAAGATTATACTACATTTTCTGATTACGAAAATGTATTTTTTTTTTAGTTTTTTTTATTATTTTTTTTATTTAATTATTTTTTTATAATTAATGCCCTTTAAACATGATAATAAACCACATAGAAAAATAATTTTAATTTTTTTTTTTAATTTTATTATTATTACTAAAAATCGCAATGTAAAAACGCGCGCTCAATGTCTTCACGCTACGGCCTACGTACGCTGTCGAAACTCGAAAGGTCGTATGCGACGATACACTACGTCAGAACTGTTCTAAACCCTAATGTATGTTGTGTGATGTGTCCTTCCAACTTTAAACCCATGAAGGTGGTCACTATGACTGACCTCTAACCCCTCATCTTGGCTACTTGCAGTGTTAAAAGTTTCATGGTAACTTATGTAGAAAACTGTAATCAACTGCATGTGTAAAAACTTACAAGAGTAGGTATGGCAAATTTCTAAGATTTTTAGACTCGACGTTAAAAAGTTCATAAGTAACGAAACCAATGCGGACGAACTGTCTATCCGCAATCGTCACGTCTTATCAATCGAAATTACAGATGATACACAAAAATCTTACGTGAAAAATGTTGAGTTCAAGACGGGTTCTTACTTCTTTATGAATTTTGAAAATAGTCCTTAACACCAAGCAATAAGACCAGTCACCACCAAAAACGTCAAAAACACTTCCCTTTTTAAACGAAATCTATCATACCATACAGTAAATTACTTAACACAACTGAATAATAATAATCAATTAACACATAACACAATAACTACTACCACGTTTTGATACTTGAAGTACCTAATTGTTAAAAAAATCAAACTTATGTCTAACAACAACCTAATACCTCAATGCACAAATGGCTACTAAATTAGAAAATCTATTTTAATTTTAAAAATAATGTTAAAATAATTATGTATCGGCTTTCGGAAGAGGTCAAAAGAAACCGAAGCACGGCGGCATCGATCAAAAAACACGCCGCCGCGGCGGAGTGTTTAGTGATCGAGCCGACAAAGAGCGGCCGCCATCGGCCGCTCTGCAGGTGCACGACGCACGTGCACGTCACGTGTCGTTAATCCATTTCAAGGACAATCTAAGTGTTGTACATTCAAAACGATGTTGTCGATATTTAAATTACCATTAAATAATAAAAGTTAATAACTATTATTTAGTTGATCTAATCTTATTTTTAAAATTAACTCTATTATGAGGTTATGAATTCAGAAAATTTTATCGGGATACATAGTCAAGTTGCAAGATAATTTCGATACCTACCGACATTACCGTGATAAAGTGGTTGTTATACTATGGTACGCGTTTGCGCGTCTAGGTATGCGCGTAATGCGTATACGCGTCTACGTACGCAATGAAAATACTTTAATAATACCTAATTATTTAAATAAATTTTAATTATTGTCGCTATTCTTAACATTGAGTAGGTATTTGCTTATTTTTAGTTTGACTGTAATCAATACGTACTCGTATGTAAAACAATTAATACGATTTATCGATAAAAAATAATCGGTAACTCAAAATATGCACAGGGATAAATCCCTATTATTTTACAAAGTTTTTTCTTCATATGTTCAGTCGGCTGTAAACACGCGCCGCGCTGGTGTACTGTGAAGTTTTTGTTAAAGTTTTGTAATTTTAAGGTAATAAGGGTAATCTGTGGTACTCGTAAACTTTTATGGAACGGGGGTGAACATCGCTTTCGATAGTGCGGTTTAAACAGTGCAGTAAAAAGTGTGTAAAGAATTGGAATGTCTCCTATTTACTTTTGTTTCGTGTTGAATAACTCTGCAATCTACATTGAGTTACATGGAGCAGTGAGCACAGTTCGAACTGCATTTCATAAAAACAGACAGCTGATCACAGGTCAGTGAACATGTTATCAAGTATTTTTTTCCATAGATAGGTGTAACTGTGTAAGTGTTGTATTTTTACAATTTCTGATTCAAGAGATCAACTGATTCGAATGTGAATTATTATGATTTCTTTTCCTTTTTGGCCGGAAGTAAAAACGGAGTATTTTTGAGTAATAAGTAATACTTAAACTAATAACCTAAGAAACGGTAATTAATAAATTCTAACATTATGTTAAATCGTGAAAACAATTGTAATTTAATAATCATTACAATACTGGTGGTTTATTCACTACCCACGGGCTAGGGCACTGTGGCACACCACGATCAGCTGTTTTGTCTAGCGCAGGGCCGCGCGCGCGGGACTCGGCGCGAGCGGCGCGTGGGGGCTGACTCGGCCTGGGGGCCGGGGCTCCACTGGCGCGCGATACTATCGCCCATTTACATCAGCGTTATACATTGCGTGTTGAAAATTTTGACTATTTTAAAAACTGGCGATTTAAAGAAAATTACTTGCACCAATGGATATATCTCATGCCCTATAATAACCCCACGAAGTTATCGGAAGCGGTCTTTTGACACCCTGTATATGTATATATATATAATACTCAAATATAATTCTTACCCGTATCGTCAGTTTCTAGCGGCGCCGTGCCGGCCTCGTGCTCGTCCACATCAATCGGTTCCTGCTTTGGCTTCTTTCGGATCTTACCCTAGTAACAAAATTACCGACAAATCTTAAAATGACTAAAAACACTAATTACCAGTTTTTGGGTTTTTTAAAGGAATCTGTGCTTATTTTCCTTTACGTTTTTAATTAGTATGTATAAACAATAGATATCCTCTTCCGTGGTGCATAGCTGGAAATTCGGAAACTTGTATTTAATTAGTTTACCTTCTTTTTGATCTTCTTAAACTTGGCCTCGATCTCGTGTTCGTCCATGTAGTCGGAGGCGATGCGCAGCTCCGGCAGTATGAGCGACTCGAGCCGCCGCTCCGGCCCGCCCTCCAGCAACTCTTTCCTCTGTAAATAATAGTTATTTAGTTTCTTAATGCTTTCAAATAAAAAAGCAAGATAGAGGCATCGTACGATATGACTAGGCTTTAGACAAAATGTATTAAGCATTGTGTATTGTAAAACTCTGGAATAAACTGTCATCAGCAGTATTTCCGGACCAACACGACCTACAAACCTTCAAGAAGAGAGCATTCCTTCTTAAAAGGCCGGCAACGCACCTGCAGCTCTTCTAATGTTGCCTTTCCGTCAGGTGACCCGTTTGCTCGTTTGCCCACTTATTTTATAAAAAAAGTCATATACTATACATTCAATACCGACAAGGCTTTAAATGAACGTGGCGAAAAAAGGAACTAACACTGTCATCCTACAAAAACGCCATTTTGACATGTTTGTCCACGTTCATTTAAAAGCCTTGTAGCCAATGATATTCTACTTATACAGATCTGTTACGTTCATACTATTTTCCGGTTTAAATCTCTACCGAACAACATTGACAAATTTCAGATAAGTGAAACAAAAGATACGAAATGCCATTTACATAAAAGAGACAGACTAAATAAAAGACGACCCAATTGGGTCGTATTTGAAGTAACATATCTGCTTTGAGTTTTTTTTTTATATAATATATAATTGCTTGTAGCACTTTATATCGTTTACCTGTCGTTCTCTCTCCCGCTGTTCGCGAAGGGCTCGCGCGTCGCCGATGCGGAACCCGCGCTCGCGGCTCTCGCGCTCGGGGTCCAGCTCATCGTCGTACTTGGCGAGCAGCGCGCGCGGCTGGCCGAGCGCCGCCGCCATCTCAGCCTCCTCGTCGTACGCCTGATAACCGGCGACCGCCTTCTTGCGCTCCACTATGTTCTAAAAATGTCATTACATCTATACTAATATTATAAAGCGGAAGAGTTTGTTTGTTTATTTGAATGCGTTAATCTCATGAACTACTGGTCCGATTTGAAAAATTCTTTCAATGTTAGATAGCCCATTTATAGAGAAAGGCTATAGGAATAGGAGCGAATAAATAGAGGAAAATGTGGATAAAACGGGAAAATTATTTGAAAGGGCATATCTCACGAACTACTAGAGCAATTTTTCTGTTATTTGGGTCAGATAGGAAGTAGGGCACGTGAAGGATCATAGGCTATTTTTTGTGGACTAATTTGTCTGTGAAATATCTAATTTACGCGGGCCAAGCTGCTCGGAACGTCGAACGTAAAGGCTCCAATACCAAACTGCGAATTGGCATCGCATCGCAACTACTAACTCTGTAAAGAACGTCTATTATGCACATACCTTCTTGTAACGTTCGTCGTCGACGATGTTGACGTTGACGAGTACATCCTCGGCGTCTTCCGCCAGCACATCCTTGTCCGCCAGCGTCAGCACAGTCTCACGTTCATCAGGAAGCTAAAAACAATCATTCACTCAGAAACAACTCGAGGACGTGATATTTGGCTATTATATTAGTTGAAAAAAAAAAATATATATATTAAAAAATTATATCAATATTCAATTGATGACTGAGTAAATAAAGTTAAATAATTATTATTTACCCAACGCATGGACACCGCGCGCGGGAGGGGTAGCGCGCGGCGCGGGACGCATGCCGCCGCGCCGGGACCGCATAGTAATTTACTAAGTGTCCATGATTCATTTGTTTAAAGACAAATTTGGTAAAAAATTAAGTACCTAATTTTATTACATAAGTATAATGAGAATCGAGTACCAAATACTCTCCTTAAGTATCGGTCATGACTCATGTCTCACCAGTCATGCTGTATAGTACTTTTAGGGGATGTGGTTCACTCGATGTGGAAAGCAAAATATTTCGCACTATAGGTATACTGTGATTTGTAAACTTAATACTCAATTTATAAGCAAGGATAGTATCTCGACTAAAACACATGTTATTTATGTTGTTGTAGTTGCATGGTTTTATACCAATTATTACCAATACATATTTTATTTGGTTTACTAGCTACGAATAACAAAACTACTTTACTAGTATAAAAAAATGACTTGTGGCAATCTAAGCTGCATGTAGTACCGCTAGCTACTAACAAATCTAACAAATCTGGCTACAGTCTCCTGTAGTAATAGGCTACTTGACCTATACAGTGGACCCCCGATAATCCGGCCCCTGTCTAATCCGGCGCCCCCTGTAATCCGACATGACAGAATTATGTTTGACAATCTTTGCTAATATAGATCACGCAAGTTTGAACAGGTCACAACTCGTACGCGCCACCGCTATTGTGCTCGACGCGTATGCATTGTTTTATGTACTTAGTTTGAATTTGACTACTAGTGATAGCGGTACGGCCTAGCGTACGTTCATTGTTTACTATTTATTCATTGTGTATTAGGTATATGTAGTACCTAGTAATGTCGTCACAAACCCAGAAGCGAAAGCACAAAACGTTGACAATTAAAGAAAAATGTGATATTTTAGATCGTATTCACTACATGATTTTGATTAATAATTCTTGATTATTTTGGTAGATATGTATGTGCATTTATGCTTAATTTTATAATAAAACGTAAGCTCTCAATTGTTATTTAATTTACTAAATTCGACTTACATAAATTAAGTCTGATTTGTACTTCAAAGTACATACATATGGTCGTATAATATATAGACTCTCGTCATTAGATATGTAATTTGTCGGATTACAAGGTACTCTTTCGTAAAAAAATCCGGACTATAGGGGTCTTAGGCAGTGCTCTATAATCCGACAAATTCGATAGTCCGACACTGCCCTGCATAATGTTTGCCGGATTACCGGGGGTCCACTGTATTCAATTTCATTGAACAAATGCATATTTCTAGTAGAACTTGGCCTAGGAAACCGTATTTCACCCTTATTATCAAATAAAAGCTTATGATTGATAAATAAACTCGATTTGAAAATATGATTTTATGAAAATAGGAATTGTACTGACGAAAACGCTTTTGCAGTACTTCCGATTAAGATGTGACGTCATCCTCCTACTAATTTAATATCTTTTATTTATCGCGCTCGCTATATGTAAGTTTATTTGTACATAAATAATAAGAATAAGCCTATTATATATTTTCTTCAATAATTCAAATAAAACATCAGTTTTATATATATTATCTCCATTTATTGTAGACGGGAAATGAAATGGCCAAAACTTTTCTCCAAAAGTTTTCAACATTACAAATGATTTTTAATTTCTAATATAATTATTTTATAATTTTTGGGCACTTTTAGACTCGTACATTTAGCACATTAAAAAAAATTCAATAAAGAGAGTTTAAAATGCAAAGCGTATGACGTCACACTATGGCGGACAGTGTTTTCGGCGCCATTTAAGAGGCATATTTTTCAATAAACATTTTTATGGGTTTCTACTGTGTAAAATATTAAAATATTAGTTTTTTTTGTAAAAATGAATGATTATGAAGCGATTAGCATGAAGAAAAAAATTAGGTCAAGTAGCCTATTGCAGAGACCAGATAATCTGGTCTCTGGTAATTGTAGTAATTAAAAATCATGGACGTATAAAAAAAGGCGGACGGAGTCCCACCATACACAAAACTGTGTCGTTCAGAGTCGGCCAGCTGGCTGTATGTACACGGTCCGCACGCACACATTCTTGCGCTAGTACATACCATTTGACAGGCGTCACAATGTGTGCGTGGCCGACTCAGAAGAAAAGTGAGGACACAGTTTTGTATATGACAAGACTCCGTCCGCCTTTTTTTCTACGTTCGTGTTAAAAATATTATGTAGTTACACATTGGTTACACTATGTCACTGTCTAATCTGAAAATTACTCGAAAGACAAAGGCGAAGATTGCATAGCCTATTCAACATTATTAACTAAAATAATGTTTTTTTTTTAATCAGTAATGCGGTAAATACACTGACCGCAGTAAGGTCGTGCGCAACGCGCAGTCCCTTCAGTTGGGAGTGTCCGTAGGAGCGTCTCGGGCCGGCGACGTCCGACAACTCCTTCTGCACCAGCGCGCCCACTCCGAACACCTCGTCCATCTCATCTAACATCGCCGCCTGATAACAAAATATAGTTAACTAGCTGTCCCGGCAAACGTTTCTTTGCCATATTATATAAAGTATATCGCCCGTATTATTTTATTGAATTAGTGACTAAATAAGTATGTCACCATGGCAA
The DNA here is from genome assembly GCA_937595015.1 of Polyommatus icarus. NCBI lineage: Eukaryota > Metazoa > Arthropoda > Insecta > Lepidoptera > Lycaenidae > Polyommatus > Polyommatus icarus. Next base: position 8,294,048 of record OW569324.1, on the reverse strand, counting down.
CATCCATCGCTATCCCGTGACCCGCGTCGCATAAACAATGGTCGCTCTTTATATAGACAAATAATTTGCAATAAAATAAAATTGCGACTATAACAATTAAAGATCTAAGCTATCCTATCTCTCAAGTTGGAAAAAAGCACACATTTAAAAAAAAGAAACATTAAAATCGGTTAAGTAGTTTAGGAATCCATCGCGGACAAACATCGTGGCAGGAGATTTATATTAGATGAGATACTCCATACTCCATCTGACAGATAAGTTGTGTTTAAGATAAAACAAAAATAATGAAAAAGCAGTCGACTTAAATAACAGCCGCTGCAAAATACTTTAACTTACCCTCTTGGCAGCTTCCTTCTTTTGTTTCTCCAAATCCCGAGACTTTTTTACCCACGCGGAAGCATCTTCGCCATCAGAGTCGTCAGCAAGCAGTGTAGTTTTAAGCCTTGAAAAAACACCATGCTTAATGAATAAGGCAAAAATAATAATACATAATATATTTAGCAAATTGTTAAGTAAATAACTTACTTTTCCTCAATTTTCCTTTTCTCTTTTCTTTCTTCGAGACGTTCGCGTATTTTCTCCGAGGCGCGCTGTTTTGATATATTGGTAGCCGGCTTGTGGTAAAACTCGCCCAGATCATCTTTTATTTTTCCATCATCTGTATAAATATAAGACCAAGTTAAATAGAAGACTATTTAAAAAAAAATTAATGTCTAAAAAACAATATGGATCAAAATGTTTATATGAAGAAAAGAAAGTAAATTATTATTTTTTAATTTCTCTGTAGTTGAAATTAATATTTACATACCTGCTGGTTTTTCATTAACCTCTAGTGGTTTGAGGCCAAGTTTTGCTCGCAACTTATTTGTCTCTTCAATAGACATGCTCTCTTGAGCTTTGCCTGATGGTGGAGAGGAATTGATTTCAACATCCTGGCTCTTGTCCCTGCTAATTATTAAACAAAAAAAAAATTACTTACATTTTGTGTCTTAAAATGCTCTTCTACGTAATGTATAAAGCTTTTATAATAAGAATGTTTTCACAGCAAGTGATACACAGATGACCAAACATAACATTTATGGCATAATGTAAAAACAATCTCAATTGTCAACTGAAATCTAGAAAAATAGCCATTTTGTGTTTAAAGTTTAGTGGGAGGTGACGAACCTCTTGCTATCTCTTTCTCTATATTCTCGGCTTCTAGTGCTACTGGGACTGCGTGACCTCGCAGCACCATTGTCTTTTGATGTGTGCAAATGTGAGTCCACTGGAACTTCTTCCACTGTAACAATAATATTGTCTGATTGTATGTCAGTGAAATAAGGATATTAAAAATCTATCATATCAAACAAAGATTTATTTCATGTAAATTGCCAATTTTTGATATCTAACAATAGTTGTATCCCACTACAGAAACAAATATTTAGGGGGGGGGGGGGGGGGGGGGGTTCGGTTAAGCCTCGGTGGGATGCGGCATACTAGGGGCCAAATCTCTAAAAAATACCGAGTAACAGCTTCAGCGTATGTGTGCAGAGTTGGACTATTACTCAACGCGAACCGACAAGTCTACCATACACGTCCACGCCGTCACTACTACTGCCGCCGCGGTATAGTGATGGGCTCACAACACCATCCGTGAGTCGTACCACCTGGACAATGCTACAGTCAAACACGAACTCTGCACAAAACACTTACTTCGTGACTGTAGCAGCCAAGTATGGAAGGCGAAGGCGAGTATTCGGCGCCATAACCGAATCAAATTCCTAGATAGAGGAGACAACCCTGAAACAAAAACAAATAGAAAAATATGGAAGCAAGATTTAAAGAAAAACTACCCCAGGAGGGTACCGATGATATCGGAGAATCCCTTCCTGAGCAATCAGGCTGTCCCACATATTCTGGGGTGACAAAATTTTGCAACCCCATGCGTCGTCGTCATTAAACAAACAAAAAGTGTTAACACAACAACTCTTCCATCCATTTTTTTATTTAATAGGCAAAGATCTTTGTCTACAAGTGATACTTCTAGGACACCACAACAGGACCAATCACCAAACGTGAGCTGGCAAAGACAGCTGGAACCAAAACAAAAAAGGCTACGCTCACCAAATGGAAGTAAACAAAAAAGCTCGAAACTAGCTAAAACTTACACATCTCGCGAACAAGTTAAGGACAAAGGCTATGGACATTATCTCGGACCAAGAAGAAAATATTCCCACTTCCAATAGTTTCTCCGTATTAAACTTGGACTGTGATGCGGACATAACTGAGAAAAGCAAGAAACAAAAAACATCTAAACCACCACCAATTATACTATATGGTATAGAAGACCTCAAAATGCTAACAGGCTTCATCGCAGAGGTCGTAAAAACTGAAGATTACTCTTACAGAATATTGTCAAAGAATCAACTGTCAATATCTACAAAATCCATTGAAATATACAAAACTATGATTGAACATATACGCGCTAAAGGACTAATTAGGCACACTTTCACATACAAACAAGAAAGATGCCCAAGATTTGTCATCAAAAACCTGCACCACAGCACTCCAGTAGACGCAATTGTTCAGGCAATAGAGGAAACTGGAAACAAGGTAAAGGGTGAGATAGTTACAGCCCGCAGAAAAGGTACTAAGGAACCTATGAATGTGTTCTTCGTCAATGACCACCCAAACGAAAACAATAAATTAATAAAAACCATAAAATATATCTACAATTAAGTAGTTAGAATTGAAGATTCTAGAAAACCAAATATCACAGTAGTCCAATGCATTAGACGCCAACAATACGGACATACAAAAAACAATTGCACGAGGCCATACAGATGTGTGAAATGTGCAGGTCCACACAAAACAACATCTTGTATATACACCTGCTGTATGTGCGCTATGCTCTGGTGCTCATCCATCTAGCTACAAAGGCTGTCAAGTATATAAAGAAATACTGTCGAGAAAAAAAAAAATACTCAAACAAACACCACACTTTAAAACCCGAACTCCAATAAAAAATGAAAACAAAATGACACCAAGAACTGAAACACAAAAAGACGTAATACCATCTCCACAAACGAACTATGGACCCCACAGATATAATGACATCATGAACAAAGCCTTAAAAACCAAAACACCGGCGAAAAAAACGACCAATGACACAACAGGAACTATCGAAAAAACTAACAACACACAAACATGAATTGACAAATCAATCAAAAAGAAAATCAGGACAACGACAACAAGACAATAAGAATACAGACGGCCAAGAAGGGTCGCAAAGATAAACCTAGATCTGACGAAAGTTACCACCATATACCTGAAGACAAGCGAAAATATAATAATTTAGAAGAACTAATCTGTAAACAAGCTGAAAAGATAGACCAACTAATAGCACTCGTGGGTTCAATGCTAGCCCTAATCACCAAACTAGTGGAAAACAAATAATAATGACCTCATTGCGTATTATCACCCTCAATATCAACGGTCTGGTCCCAAACCAATACGACCTTGAAACGTTGATCAAGATAAACAAGATAGATATTGCGCTCATATCTGAAACACACCTTAATGACCAAAAGTCGGTCAAATATAACGAATATAATGTATACACAACAAACCATCCCGGAAATACATCAAATGGAGGAACTGCTGTCATCATAAAAAAGAACATAAAACACCACTTACATAGCAAATTTAGAGAGGAATATCTCCAGGCAACTACAATCACCGTGGAAACAAACATGGGTCCCAATAATATAAGTGCTATTTACTGCCCCCAAAACACAAACTGAAAGAAGATACACTCACCACTTACCATGAAGTAAGTGGTGACTGGTGAGTCTCATCACTATCAACAGGGAATTTATTTGGCATACAGATATGAATAGAACACCAGATCTTCTTGACTTTTATGTAACAAAGGGATTATCTCATGTATATGTAGCAGTGGAATCATCGGCTGATTGCCTATCTGACCACAGTCCTGTTATAGCCACCATTAGCACAACAGCTATCTATAAAAAATCTAAACCAGTATTGTACAATAAAAAAACCGACTGGAACGCATGCTCTGAACACCTTGAAGAAATTGAGAAGGCGACATTCTATATCACCAACGCGATACAAACAGCTGCCTGGCGCTCTACACCGAACCTAAAACATACTGAAACTCTTCAAAACATACCCTACGTAATTCGCCTCAAATTACAAGAAAAAAGACGACTTCGTAGACGGTGGCAATTGAGTCGACAAGAAGGACACAAAACCCTTTATCTAAAATCAGCCAGAGAGCTCAAAACAATGATTAGGGAAAATAAAAACAGTATGTTCCAAGAAAAAATTTCTTCTCTTTCAGCGTTAAAAAAGGATAATTTTTCGCTATGGAAAATTACGAAACACCTTAAAAGGCCACAACAAAGTATACCGCCACTTAAACCACCAAATGGTCCATGGATCCGCGGAGCTAAAGAAAAAGCTGAACTATTTGCCCACCATTTAAGTCAGGTGTTTAAGCCAAACGAATCTGATGACATCTATTTTGAACGTGAGATTGATGCATTCCTGGCGAGCGACCAACATCTAAGCCCCCCACTAAAACTTGTAACACCAAAAGAAGTTTACAAAACAATATTACGCTTAGAAAACAAAAAGGCTCCAGGATTTGATCTCATTACTGCCGAAATACTCAAAAAGCTGCCAAAAAAAGCAATTGTGTATTTAACAATGCCAATTAACGCAATATTCAGAATTCAATATTTTCCAGATCTGTGGAAAGTATCACAGATAATTATGATACCCAAGCCAGGTAAACCTCCAACAGAACTAAGTTCATATAGACCTATCAGTCTTCTTCCGATCCTATCAAAGGTGTTCGAAAAGCTATATCTCAGCAGACTCCAACCTCTTCTTGAAAAAGACAAACTAGTACCCGACCACCAATTTGGATTTCGATCAGGACATTCTACCGTAAAACAAGTGCATCGAGTTGTTCATAAAATCAGACAGTCGCTCGAAAAGAAACAGTACTGCTCTGCAGTATTCCTGGATGTCCAGCAAGCCTTCGACAGGGTCTGGCACAAGGGACTGCTGTACAAGCTCAAAACACTGCTACCCAACTCTTATTACATGGTTATGAGATCGTACTTGACCAATAGAAAGTTCCAAGTAAAATATGAAGAAGAAACATCTGAACTATATGACATCCAAGCGTCAGTACCCCAGGGCTCAGTGGTTAGACCAATGCTATACACACTGTACACAGCAGATCTCCCCCAGACTGAAGAAGTGGAAACAGCTACCTTTGCAGACGATACGGCTTGCCTCGCTAGTGACAGCGATCCAGAGAAGGCCTCTGAAAAACTCCAAGTTCAACTTAACAAAATAAATAAATGGCTGAACAAATGGAGAATAAAATCCCGTACCACAAAGTCGATACACATAACTTTCACCTTGAGACGAAAAGAATGCTCGCCAGTGCACTTAGGAGGTGAAGTGCTGCCAAATAGCGACTGTGTTAAGTATCTTGGTATGCACCTGGATAAGCGACTCACATGGGCCAAGCACATCAAAGCAAAAAAGAGTGACGCGAATATAAAATTTAAAGGCCTACTATGGCTGATAGATCGTAACTCACAGCCAATGATATTCTACTAAATACAGATCTGTTACGTTCATACTATTTTCCGGCATAAATTGCTTCTGAACAATTTTTAAATTCAATTGCCAAATTTGACAGATAAGTGAAACAAAAGATACGAAATGCCATTTACATAAAAGAGACAGACTAAATAAAAGACGGGCCAATTGACCCGTGTTTGAGGCTTCACAACGCGCGCGGTAGTAACATATCTGCTTTGAGTTTTTTTATATAATATCATTGCTCACAGCTATCTTTGACCAATAAACTACTTGTGTACAAAAGTATTATAAAGCCAATCTGGACTTATGGCATAGAACTCTGTAGCTCCGCAAGTAACTCAAATATAGAAATTCTGCAAAGGTTCCAAAACAATGTGCTCAGAACTCTAACAAATGCGCCATGGTTTATTCGGAACTCAGAAATCCATGAACACCTGCAAATAGATACAATAAAGGAAACAGTAAATTTATACACCACTAAATATAAGAGCAGACTTAAAGAACACCAGAACGTACTTGCGCAAAATCTCCTCAATACTACAGGAGACACTGTTCGCCTTAAAAGGAAACAGATTTTAAACTTGGAATGATGTTCAAGGGAACAACATCCACCTACTCCTATTAAAAGCGACCTCATCAGATTATAGCTTCCATTAAGCTGATTGCTGATAGCAAAAAAGGAGGAAAAAAAAACTACTGTACTCGGCCTGACCGGGCATACCACCTCGCTCGGTCGGAAGATTTCCCTTTGGCCTCCACACATATATTCCCACATTGGTGACCCCGACGTGATCATCAACAGATGTAATTAAAATGTATTGAGTTTGGTGCAAATGTCCACCACTAATGATACTTATGTATTGGTATTCTATACATATTATACTGAATCATTATAGCTGGACTGCAAGTTGCAACCAAAAATATCCAGTGAGTAAAAATGTATGATGGAATGAAAAAGTTTTCAACCATTTAATTCCATAAAATATTGTTGATAATATGATCCATTGCATTTTTAACTACTTGTCCGTATTATTCCCTATTAGGTTTTCACTGAAAATATTTTCAATCAAAAAAAGTCATTTTTCATATCAGGTGATAACTTTTTACTGACTGGAATTTAATGGTTAATAAATAATAAGACTATGAGTCTCGTTAGTGGAGGAAATTTAGACCACTTCAGTTCATTGTCCTTTGTATTTTTACATTCTGAATCTGAATCGACTGAAAAATGTTATTCATAAAATATAACATCCATGGTGTTAGAACTTTAACAATAATATGCCAGATACTAAAAAGATAATTTTAATAAATGCAGTACTTAATTATTGTCTTTGTATTTTAGTACACTCTTCTTTTAGTAATACATGAGCGAAGCCAAACGAGCATAATTTGTGAGTTGTGAGTCGCAGAATTTCGGTCGCGTAAATTATCTTTTCATACAAATCATGACTTACAAAATTACGCTCGTGTGAATCAAACAGGACTCTTGTATGAAAAAGAATGTAGCGGAATTTCTGCCAGCCGAAATTCTGCGACTCGCAACTCACAAATCACGCTCGTTTGGCTAAAGGCAAACAAGCTTAATTTGTGAGTTGTGTGTCCCTATAAAAATAAACAGTTGAAAGAGTGAGTAAAGTGTTATGCATTTTGTTTGTATCTGTAATAACTAAAATAAATAATAATAATTTCATATTTTTGCTGTTTTAGTTAAGAACCACTCATTTAAGGGGAATTATAAAAGGAGCGAATAAAAATTAATTTGCGACTGATGATGACATTACTATTTTAATAACTTGGGCAGTATGAATTTGAGTAAGCGAAAAAATAACTAAACTAACGACGAATATTGATCAATAATTAAAATCCAGAATGTGCTTACAGAAAGTGGATTATGATTAATCCATTTCAGACATACTTTGAGCAAAGTAATTATGTAAGCTACTTTATGAGCCTACTGTCAAAACGCTAGCCCCGCCTACACACAACACTATCGGAGCAATCGTGATACAATGATTCCATGAACCATGCTTCCAGTTCCACTGCAGCTAATAGTGAACAATATCGCGTAACAACGATTCCCGCATTATAGCACAAAAGTAAAGGTTGTAAGTCCTAAAAATGTTTTTGATGATTACTTAAAAATTAAATACAATACTAATATTTCCTTTAACTATTATTTTATAAAGTGTGTGATTGTAGTAGTGCAAGTTATTTAATGATAGTCACTCAATAAGTGTAACATATATTTGTTGAAAAGCCCAGAAAGATTCATAATTTCAAAAAATATAACTATGAAGTCAAAATAAGTGAATCCTGTTTTCCGTTAGCCAAATATCAGATAAATATACAATGATTAAATATATCTCAGTTTCATTTGAGTCAATCTTCTTCTTGGATCACAATACTTGTTAGAAAACACAGCATAATTTGACCCGCTCTTAATGATTGTTGGTTAATGATAAGATTGTTAAATGCGCGCAAATTCGAATGGGGATGGGGCAACAAACTGTTGCAGTCAGGTGAGTTGGGCTGCAGACGAAGAAGAATATTTTTTTTTTAGTCAACTGAAGAGTCTTATTTTTGTAACATTTGATTTAGGTAAATGCAAACATACATAAATATCAAATACATTTTTGAAGATTAATAATATTTGTCTTAACACATCCCATTCACAAAGGGCTCATGCATCTTATTTTTGTAACATTTGATTTAGGTAAATGCAAACATACATAAAAACATTTTTGAAGATTCTAAATATTTGTCTTAACACCTCCCATTCACATAGGGCTCATTAAAATAAACCAAGATAATTTATTTTTTTTGTTTTTTTCATGATTATGGTGAAGTACTAAAGTTTGTTGTACACATTGTAGAATCCATGGTCTCTGAAGTTAAGATCCATAATACCCACCTCATTTTAGGAGCACTCGGGATGCACTTTCATCTCGAATACCACCAGTCTGAAATTACCACCAAAATATGCCATTATCATGTCAACTGTAATTAACGCTTATACCAGCAATGACTTGATATTCAAGTTAAAACTTAATATCCACATAATATTAACAAAGTGAGTTTTATTTTTAAGGTTTATAAGTAAGGAGTTTTCTTTTACTGAAAGCAACCTATTTTTGAGGTTATCTTGAATATACAAATCACTCATGGTGTTAAGCGCAAATAGAGGAATAGAAAATTTTACTCACCATCAGGGGAACGATCCTTCTTGCGATCCTTGTGTTTCTTATGCCGCTTACGTTCTCTTTCTTCATTATCTAAGGGAGATCGGGATCGACTCCGATGCTTCTTCTTTTTAGATTCTTTCTTGTGTTTTTTCGATCCCATTTCGTTAGTTTATCGAACAGATATAAATGAAGATTCAGAAAGATAGTAAATTAAACTTGTAAGGAAGAGTTTAATATTGATTTGGTTTTATTTTTGATGCAATGAAAATACAACGCCATTCGCCATTTCAAGCTACGATGACATTGACTTTGACATTTAATGTTTGACAGTTGACAATAACATATTGTTTTTTTTTAATAAATAATAATAAGGTGATGGATTCTCTGTCAAGTGTCGAGCGCGTCGGTTTGTTTTCAAACTTTTGCTTTTATTTTACGGAGTTTTTGGTATCTGAATATTTATTCAATCTGATTTGTATTCATTTTGTGTTGTCCTGTATTCGTGGTAAGTGTTTGTCTTATTTGTTTCGTGTTTCCTTAAGTCATGGAGGGTAACGAACCTCCTCAGTCCAGGACCCTATTCCTCCTGACAAAAGTTTCCCTTCAATTCAATTTCCTTACTCTCCCGTCCTATCTGCCCCCCTTTCTTCTTACACAGCTTTAGAATCATCTGTAAGGAAAAGAACTTCTCAAACTCTTTCTGATCTTCCTGCAAAACAACCCAAACAAAATGAACATAGGTTAACTTACAACAACCATGTTAAGCGTCCCTTCATCGTTCACGTCACTAGAGTGGAAAGTGATCCTCCATCTAGCACCACTCTTCACCCTGTGAAGTTTGGTCAATGGGGTTCCCAACTGCCAATATCTCACTACAGAGGGCGCATCGTCGACACGACCATTGAAATTTGTCACTTACATACGTATTTTATCTTTTCTTGCAAATTATTGAGTTTATTATTCGACATGCCTATAAGCGCTGTTCCCGGATGTAATAAAAGTGGCCTACATTTATTCCCAAAGGTTGCAACATTGTGGAAAAAGTGGGAACAGTACGACGTAAAAATGTTATTGCGACTGATACTTCGAGGTTACTTGATAATTTAACTAAGAATACTTGATAATTTTACTCAGAAATACAAATAATTTTACTCAGAATACAAATAATTTGAAAAACAGAATGAAGAATAACAAACGTAGCAAACACTTACAGCGTTGACAGCGGTCGGGTCGCCGCTGGCGCCATCTACAATATGCTTTGCGCGTGGAACCCCATTCTTAAAGAAAAATGATTTTAAAGGAATTCTTAAATGATGGTGTCAAACGACATTGGTATGGTATTAGACTTCGATCGTGGTGTATGGTATGTGAGACACGATAGGTCACCGGAGTCGATTATTTTCGAAAACAAGCCTTTACGGCCACTTACCTGTTCGTCTGTGGGTCTTCGCGAGGACGAGGGATCCCATCTTTGTCTGGACGAAAGGGAACGTCTGTCCGACCTTCTGAATATCCACGAGGATATTTTTACTCCAGGGGGAGGACCGAGCGATTTTGCCGTACATCGTATAGACACGGGAGATGCGGCGCCAGTCGCTAGTCCGCCGTATCGTGTTTCTCCCGCTAAGAAAGACATTATTCGTGAAGAAATATAAGATGCTGGAAGATGACATCATCGAAGACGCTGAGTCGGAGTGGGCTTCTCCTGTGGTTTTAATTCCGAAGAAAAATGGTGAAACCCGGTTCTGTGTAGACTACAGAAAGCTTAATAGCGTCACACGGACCGACAAGTATCCACTTCCGGTTATCGATGAGTTACTGCAGAACACTAAAGCAGACTGCGTCATGTCAACGATCGATTTAAAAGCTGGATACTGGCAAATAAGTGTCGCCCCAGAAGATCGACATAAGACGGCATTTACTACGCCCTTTGGAACGTTCCAATTTCGCCGCATGCCGTTCGGTTTAAAAAACGCACCGGCGACGTTCCAGCGGTTAATAGACCGGATGAGATCTGGACTCAAGGACGTATGCGTCCTGGCATACTTGGACGATATTTTAGTTATATCGCCAAATCTGGAGAAGCACCTGAAGGATCTTCAGCAAGTCTTCGAGCGCCTTCGCCTGTTCAACCTAAAAGCAAACAGAAAAAAGTGTTATTTTGCTAGAAATGAGGTTACTTACCTGGGACACGTCGTCTCTTCGAAGGGATACGAGCCGGATCCTACGAAGGTGGAAGCTGTGATGAATATGAAGCCTCCGACGAACCTGAAAGAGATAAAAACGTTTTTACAAACCTGCTCCTGGTTTCGAAAGTTCATACCTCAGTTTTCTGATCTAGCTCGTCCATTGACGGAACTTACCAAGAAGGATCAAAGTTGGCAGTGGAGCGAGGACCAGCAAAGAGCCTTTGACGAGCTGAAGGTGCGCCTTTCAAACAGTCCCATTCTTCGACAAGCAAGCTTTGATGAGCCGTTTGTTTTGCAGACAGACGCCAGTGCCTATGCTCTAGGAGCAGTATTATTGCAAGGCCCATCTCATAATGAAGAGAGACCAATAGAGTATGCCAGCCGGCTGCTCACTGCGGCTGAAAGAAATTATCATACCACCGAGCGAGAAGCCTTGGCGGTCGTTTGGGCTTTAGATAAATTCCGAGGGTACCTCGAGGGAGCTCAAGTGCATGTGGCTACCGACCACCAACCGCTGAGATGGCTCTTGTCGTTAAAGACATCCAGTGGTAGATTGGCCCGTTGGGCAATCAAAATTCAATTGTTCGATCTCCAAATCGATTACACTCCTGGTAGAGTGAACCTGGTCGCTGACACCCTCAGTCGTCCAGTAACCAATTTAACTGAAGAAGCTATTACGGAATCTTGTGGGATTTGTCCCGTAGTCGTCGATTTGCCTCATTGTAGTCCAGAAGACATTCGAAAGGCTCAAATGAATGATTCTGAGGTGAGCAAAATTATAGAAGATTTTGAGAATTCGGATGACCCTGCAGCAGCTGTACGCTGGACTGACCGGGGCTATTATATTGAACAAGGTGTCTTATATCAATGTGATCCGGACGGAGTGTCCGAGGAACCACAAGTGGTGGTCCCAGAGTCATTGAAGGCAGAGCTCATGAAAGAACTCCATGATGCGCCCACTGCTGGACACCTAGGGTTGGAAAGAACTTTGCGAAAATTAAGGAAAAATATTATTTCAAAAACATGAGGACATATGTAGCTCAATATCTTAAATCCTGTGACTTGTGCCAAAAGTACAAAGCGACGAATTTAAAACCTGCTGGTCTGCTTCAGACACCCGTGCTCCAGCAACGATTCGAAGTGCTTGCGATGGATCTATTCGGACCCCTTCCAGAAGCCGAAGGTGGAGAAAAGTGGGTTTTTCTCATTGAAGATACGGCGAGTCGATGGGTTGAGCTATTTGCACTATGTGATGCGACCGCAGAGTCGTGTGCAAAGGTCCTAATAGAAGAAGTATTTCTGCGTTATGGTTTACCTCGTCGGGTTATCTCGGATAATGGTAGCTAGTTTGTCTCTGCAGTAATGCAAAAGGCTATGTTCGTACTTGGAGTCCAACAGTCCCTAATTCCTGTGTATCATCCGGAAGCAAACCCGGCGGAACGTAAGAATCGAGAGCTGAAACAGCTACTTGGTATCCTGGTAGGACCAGAACATCGCCAGTGGCCGACTGTACTACCGATGGTTCGTTTTGCACTCAATAGTGCCCATAACCAAGGAACGGGTCAGACTGCTGCATACCTTACCTTTGCTCGGGAGATGCGCTCACCTATAACCGTACACACTGACCTTCGAGTTATTGTGTCCCAACAAAATTTCGTTCCCCAGATTACGCCTTACCTGAAAGAGTTTGCGCGGATGTTGCTTGATGTTAAGCACCGGGTTGAAGAGCAACAAGATCTTCGAAAGGCCAGTGGTGATAGAAAGCGACGAGACAGTCCTTCGTTTGCAGAAGGGGACCTGGTCCTCGTGGATGCCCACCTGATGAGCAATGCAGCCAAGGGGTTTACCAGTAAATTTGCCCCAAAACGGGAAGGTCCCTATCGTGTCTCTCATGTTATGAGTCCCACGTCATTTATTGTCGAGGATGTGAACGGAGTTGTTCGAGGCAAGTACCATGCCAGCGCCCTCACTCCATATGTGGGTTCATCCACTGTCGTTGTGCGCCGCCGTGATCGTCCAGCCAAGTCACAGACGGGTCGTGCTTGTGACTTGGAGGGGGAGGCTATAGCGCGAAGCGTTAGACAGGTGCCCCCCGCAGCTCCTCGCACCCTCTCACCTCCGCTACGGCGCCGATCGGGGCGCGACAGACGCAGACCAATCAGAGACGAGTACGAGTACTAGGTAGACGCGGCGCCCCGCGTCGTATTGCATCAAACAGTTCGCGCCGGTCTCTGATACGAATAACACGTACGATACTCTCGCAGCCCGAAGCGTCGGTCTTATTGTAATATTGTAATAATAGTAGGTAGAATAGTTTCTTAAGTGTTGAACTATTTGTAAATGTTCAATAAACTATTTCTGCCGCTATAGTATGGAGATACTTTGAGTCTCGGGAAAGGACAAGGGATACTTTTTGTCCCGGAAAATGTACGGTTCCCGCACAATAAACTTTTATCTCAAGAACGGATGAAACGATTTGGCTGAAAATTGCTGGAGAGGTAGCTTAGAACCAGGAAAAGGACATAGGATACATTTTGTCCCGGAAAAATGTACAGTTACTGCACAATATACTTTTATGATTTGCGCGTAAACTATTCAATCTATTTTGATGAATTTTGGTATGGAGATACTTTGAGTCTCGGGAAAGGACAAGGGATACTTTTGGTCTCAGAAAATGTACGGTTCCCGCACAATAAACTTTTATGATTTTCGCCTAAACTATTCAGTCTATTTTTATGAAATTCGGTATGGATATACTTTGAGTTTCGGGAAAGGACAAGGGATACTTTTTGTCCTGGAAAATGTACGGTTCCTGCACAATAAACTTATGATTTTTGCATAAACTATTTAATCTATTTTGGAAGAGATCGCTTATAGCGATAAGGCCGCCCTTGCCCACATTAATGTTTTAGTTTTTAAGTATTTTAAGTCTTTCTGTATAGGTACCCATTTATATGTGAGCAATAAAGTGGCTATCTATCTTTTTTGATGAAATTTGGCATGAAGATACTAATTTTAATCTATTGTTTTCTTAATTAAGGGAGAAGACCTAATGGCAGACACTATAAGGAAACAAGCAACATTTGAATGTTATAAAATATATATTTATGAAAATAAAGGATTGAAAACTTCATCCATGTGACATGTCTTCAGTAACTCTTACAAAATAAAACTATTATAATTATTCTCTGACAAATCAATTAAAAAATATATTATTGGTCTTTTTGTAAACTTAGTCATAAGCACTAATAGATGACATTACAAAAAACGAACATCACTAATAGTAGACACCAACATGAACTAATAGTTGACATAGAACAATACATTACATTTTACATATTTTTTTCTATTAAATTAGGTCTTTATTTGCCATTTTTCAAAAGATTTCATTTACTTCATCATAGTCACTACATGCATCAGAAATATTATCCACGTTGTCTTCAGATTCTATTCATTCTTCTTCCATGCCGAAACTATATTTCCTTTTATTTTAATTTTTCATATTTTTGAAGTGAAAACTTCTTTAGCGACGTTGAGCACTTTTGTGGGATGGGTAAAAACTGTGAACGTGACAGCACGAGAATCTGACGCGAGTGTCAGATTCTCGTGCTGATCGAAAAACCTTGGAAAAACCGTAAGACGGTCGGAGAGTAGTTTTTTGTGTCGAACTCGAATTGATTGTAAGGGTTTCGATTAAGTAATTAAAAAAAACCGGCCAAGTGCGTGTCGGGCCACGCGCAGTATAGGGTTCCGTAGTACCGCTAGTTTTTGACAATTTTTATAATATTATGGTCAATGAACGTATATTATATAGCGTGTTTTATACTACTAGCAACATCATCTCAGTTACTTTCAAAGGAATTTAAACGAAAAGTCCCATTTATACCTCGCCGAATACATTTTTTTTAGTTGATCGACTATTACTCAATTACTTATGAAGTCTTCTTAGCCGTGATAGTTTTCCTTTTAAATTCAGCATATTTCCTACTCCCGTGAATTTTTTCACATTTCCAGAACCCACCGTTTAGCTGGTAGAAGGGGGGGGGGGGGGACACTGGACTCTAACGATTTTTTCCACTTTAAAACTTAATATTTCACAAACGGATCCCTAAATCGGAAAATTATCTATGAATATTCGCAATATTTTTAAAAAAAACCTATTCAACGACACCCCACACAATGGAGTGGGCGCGAAAAAGAATAGTGATGATTTTTGCAGTAGAAGTACAAAATAACTTTAGTATGTATTGCAAAACTCAAAGATGAGATCCATGTCATCTATTAGGTTTTTTTACATTTTCAAGAACTAATAGTAGACACCCTTTATATTGTTAGGGAAAATGGATAAAAAATCTTAAATAAACATTAATTAGTGTATACAACATGATCATTAATCCAATGAAATCAATAGAAATTACAAAAAATCAAATAAATGTATTCATAACTTACGTGCAAAATTTCGCCTTCCTTAACCTATTTGCTAAGAAATTGCCGAGCGTATGTTGACGCGGTCATATTATTTACGAAAACTGATCCCATTTTAAAATTTTGTTCCCGAAGGCGTCTCTAATATATTTTTTCAACTCAACAGATAGCTTGAGAAGCTTATAAAATTTACAGTGGTAATAAATAATTAGAATAATTCTTATTTTTATGGTATTTTTGTCATAAGTGTCATCTATTAGTTCAGTGTCTAGCATTAGGTCCTCTCCCTTATACCAATTCGAATTAAATCGTTAAGACAGGACAACGTCTGTCGGGTCAGCTAGTATATTATATTCTGTGGTAGCGTGCGGTTGTACAGGTAATAAAATTAAATTCGTAGTAAAAATAAAATAATAACTTTATTGTCATTAACATTAAATCTCAGTCCATTTATCATAAGCATGCCTCATTTTAGAAACTTCTTTCATTAAAAATACCTACTATGTATTTTATACTTGGCAAGGCTTTAGAGCTTCGACTACTGCTATAATAACACTTATAAAATCTTTGAATATAAAATACTAACAACAAATAAAATTAATTTCATACAATAAATGTTAAGTATGTAACATTCCTGAAAAAATAGAAATGATAGTATTAAAATTATATAATAACTAGATGATCCCCGCAACTCCGTTGCGTCAAAATTAGTTTATTGCGCGGGAACCGTACATATTTTTCCGGGATAAAAAGTATCCTATGTCTCAGTGTGTGAAGAGGTAACAGACAGACATACACACTTTCGCATTTATAATAAATTTAGTAATAATTGTATGATCGTGTCGTTTATAATCACAGAACAATTTTTATTGTTATGTGTTTATAATCTATTGATACCTTTAATTCAATAACGTGTAGTTTATTTTTATTCGAGGTAAGTATAATAATTAATAATATAATATATATTCAAGGAGATTACTTCCATATCCTGCTAAGTGAAAAAATATTATGACCATCTAATTTGAAGACTTTGATTTAGGCACAAAATGGTGAGATTGTTATTTTCGGCGCTATTGTAAAGTCTGAATAGAAGACTAGAGTGAAATCTGGCACACATGCATTCCAAAATTATACCAAACGAGAGATTCACTGCTCTCGTCTTACATTTAGCAATTAACATGCATTTGGCTCTGAAATTTCAATGCAAAAGACGTGCTTACTTAATATATCTAAAACTTTGATATACATAATAATTGCTTTCTTGCTTAGTTTAAAAATTAGTAATATTTGCATTAAAATGCTGAATAAAATAACAAAAGGACACATAATGCCTGACGAAAAAACAATCACAGAATAATAATTATAATGTTCATAAGTATCTGTTATTCTGTAATATCATTCATTCAATTTAGTGATAATGAAATTATAAATAGTATTATATAAAATGCAAAACAGAATTTATAACAAATCAGTGAAACAGTTTTAGTTTTAACATATTTTTATAACACAGTATGTGAATAACATTATATCTAGTATTGCTATACTATCACGCATGTTTTATAATTATTATAAAGTATTAATCATTAAACAAAATATTTATTATAATTAAGCAATGTTCTCTTTTGGCACATAACAGATTGTGAATTTTCAATAATTATTATTATCAATTAATTTTGAATTTTATTTGACTTATTATATTAATTATTATATTATAATTTGACTTATTCAACGCAACACTAAAAACATAAAATAAAATATCTGCAGTCACTGTAGAGATATCATTCAAGCTGGCATTAATTTTTCATCATATATCATGCTCTTTATTATCTATCAGGAATGTTGCACTAAAAACTTTAAGGTGCTAATATTTTTTATGTTAAAAAATGTTATCAAATGCCTGATAGACAGACACACTTTCGCATTTATGATATTAGTATAGATCGCCGTTTGTAATTTATTTCAAAAAATTAAGTAACTGACGAGAGTGTGTACGTATAATGCATCACATTACTGGGTGCGCGTACGCCAGGTGCGTTATAATAGCGCGTGCGCGGACACGATGCGCAGCGGCTGCGGACGCGCGCCGGCGTCCAGACTCTCCCACGCCAGCACTGTACCGTCCGCGCAGCACGAAAACAGCAATGACGAGTCTCCACCATACGCCAGGCTGAAAGTTAGTAAATATAATACATGTTATGTGATTATCTTTTAAAATGGATCTATTATAGAAAGTCTAATAATAATTAATTATTTTATATAATATCTAAATAAGTATTAATATTAGTTTTATTTTGGTGCAATCTCGATTGATTACACAGACTAAAAAATATCAGACGATAGCCGCTGTAAAACAAATCAAGTTATGCACTCATGGCTGGTTTACACATATTAAGTAGATAAGTAGTAACTAAATTTTAACTTAATTTGAAGTGCCTGCCGGAAATTTGTCGAGTGACAAGCCCCGCCTGCCAACTTAAGAGCTCGGGCTACGCGGCCGCTCAAATCAAATTCGACACTAGCGCCACTACAAGTTTGATATATCGCTGTCTCGCTATTGCGAGGTACCCCGTGCCCCGCGCGCCCCGGACGTCCTGCACGGCAGCGTAAGTATGTGTGCGTGCATCGTCATTCATTATTAACCGACTTCCAAAAAACGAGGAGGTTATATGTTCGGCTGTGGATATTTTTTTTTTTTTTTTTGTATGTTCAACGATTACTCCGCCGTTTGTAAACCGATTTT
Organism: Polyommatus icarus; assembly: GCA_937595015.1. Classification (NCBI taxonomy): domain Eukaryota; kingdom Metazoa; phylum Arthropoda; class Insecta; order Lepidoptera; family Lycaenidae; genus Polyommatus; species Polyommatus icarus. The sequence continues at coordinate 8,275,881 of OW569324.1, read as the reverse complement.
CGAAATTTTTGTTTTGTTGTATTAGGTTTCACTCCAATTTGGTCCCATTTTCACAAAGGTGGTGACCTGATGATGGGATCCATGAGTAATCGAGGGAACTCCTCGAAATTTATATGGAAACATATGGTGATTTTGGTTTTATGTGAAGTGTACTAAGAATACGCTACCAAAAAGTCAAATATTGGGTCAAGGTATACCATGGTTTCGATGATGCTGAGAGAACTCCTGATTCCTTATAGATACACGTTTGGGAGTTTCGGCGTTGTTTTAAGAACAGAAAGCATAAACTACTATGCAATTCATATTCATCATCATAATCATCATCATCATCATCGTCATCATCATCATTACCACGTCGTATTAAAGCCACCAATGTCTCATGGCACAGAATAGATAATAGTACAAGGCATAGGTATGGATATACTAATAATAATAATTATGTACTGTATAACAATTAACAACACCAGCAGGGCAATCGCGATAAATTTATTCAACTGAACCGCAAGTGAAACTCGGACGTTGATCGACTTTTGGAACGATTCGGTATCGCGCTAACGTTTTGACAGCTAGTTGAGACGTTACTGAACCTCAGCCCGAGCGCAAACGCTGTCAAAACAAAAAGTTGATACAATGCAACTTCTACTCGCACGTTTCTGAAACGTTTCTTATTTTGGTGTGTTAAATTGACAAAAATCGATCGAAAAATATAACATAGGCTATAATTAAATTATAATTTAAGCTTATGTTTTACTTTAAAGCTGTAAAATAACATGCTACGGACTATGTTTTGTTATTTGAGTTTGTTAAAAAGTGAATTGAATTTTGACATTACTTCTTTACGTAAATGTTTTCTGCGCCACATAAAACTTTTGTCGCAAGTCACAACTCACACTATGTGTCACTATTCAACACTTATATGGCGTTTGTAAAATATAGTAAAACAATATTAAGAATTCATCTACGTAAATTAAAAACTCCAAGTAATAATCATTCACATCATTGATCATAACTACCAAGTACCAAAACAACTTCACTCGTGTCATGTTCATCCATATGTAAATAAACAATTTATCAATTGACCAATTAACGCATCGGAAAAAATTTGTTCATATTTAAGCCAATCAAAATTAAATCAAAAAGGTGCTGATTGGTCCGCTGCATTGTCTGTCTAAAGGTCAAACGTTGCGCTTCGTTCGAGTTCCATCTAAGGTTGAGTTACGGTTGGAACGTTAGCACGATACTGAAATTTGCTCAGACGCAGCGGAACCGAACCGTAACTGAACCACAACCAAAGCAGATGTGAACCTGAATTGGAACGTTTAAAAATAACGCGATTGCCCTGCTGTTTGTTTTTAATACACGGCGGTCGGCGTCGCCGACCGCCGTCGCCGACTGCCGTCGCGTGGCGGCAGAAGACAGAATATCGAATACTTTACTAACTACTTTATATACAGATCGAATACTTTACTACTTTATAAAATTTTAATAGACAAATAGAATTAAAATAAAGTTATTTTAAAAAGAGCATTTAAACAAAATAAAGTCATTAAGTGTCTTTTTAATTAGTTATACTTATTAATCGATAGATGGTGCACTAAGTACCTATCGATTTGAATTCTTGATAACAAGAACAGCTGTCAATAATTATGATAATATTAAATATTATGCTACGCTATATTCTACGCAAGTTTGTACAATTTTTTATCTGATAGATCCTTCGATCGTGGAAAAACGAGACACAATAGCCTTTCTATTGTTATCGCAATCGCCGGTGACCGCTTCGGGCTTGAAGTATTAAAATTGTTAAATTACTTAGCACAATATGTTCACTTCACTGATAATATTATATTATTTTGTGAGTGTGAGTTGTGACTCTTAACAAATTGTAATAAGATACGTAAAATATACGCGAAGATTTATCTACTAGTGTAACTAAAAAGAGTGAAATTATTATTATTTTTAATAAAAAATTAAAACCGACTTCCAAGGTAAAAACAATAATAACATTAATATGAACTAAAAAGTATTAAATAATTTTTACTATCTAATAGTGCCTTTTTCCGAATTCGGCTAAACCTCAACTATTTCTGTACTTAATCTTCATAATTTTGAAGTCGGTGCCAGTTCCAAAAATGTTAAATATTCTGTCAGAGGACTGAAGATTCAGCTATCTGGTACCGACTTCGAAATAATGAAGATTAAGTACAGAAATAGTTGAGGTTTAGCCGAATTCGGAAAAAGGCACTATTAGATAGTAAAAATTATTTAATACTTTTTAGTTCATATTAATGTTATTATTGTTTTTATTTTACTCTGATCAAGTTATTCAAGCCGTGCGTGTGTTGCGAATTGTATAATATTCTGTTTCATGAACAATGCTATTTTGTGGTTGTCTTATATTTTGGAATACAGGCGAAATATTGTCGTCGATCTTGTCACTGAACTGAACAGAATACAGATTCTACAAAATATATTAAAATAATATAATAATAATAATACAATATTATAAAAATCTACATTGGACTCTTCACACCACGTCAGTCTGGCCCCGTGCTAAGTACACGGACTTGTCGGAATCTCACATCGATATGTGTCATATTTATAAAAACATTTTTGTCAATATGGACTACAGCAGGATTATCCCCATAGGACATAATTTTAAATTAATCTTAAGTAGGTCTTTAGCTAGGGTTATTATTAGTTTAGATTATAAACATAAATATGAAAAATATATAAGTGAAAAACTTGCAAGTTATAAACGTAATTCTATAATAGTCTTGGACAAAAATACACAAACAGAACCTATAATGTATAATGACAATGATAAAAATATATTTAGTACTGTAATAACATCTCCCGAAGTGGAAGAAAATCTTGCGGATCATCTTTTTCGCCAATGATAAAATATTAATTATGCACCAGAATATTAATGGTCTATTGTCTAAATGTGATTTGTTGTATGTAAATCTGGATGAATTATCACAAAACACTAATAATCCCACTAATGTAAGCATTTTATGCATAACCGAACACAATATGGTAGACGATGACATTGACTTAATTAATTTGCCTTGTTATAGGTTAGCCTCACATTATTCTCGAAAGAGTAGGCATGGAGGATCTTGTATCTTTGTAAAAAACTCATTTACATACGAAACACTACACGAAATTGTAAAATTAAGCATACCTAAAATAATAGAATGTTCAGCTATAAAAATTTCTAACTTAAATCTGGTCGTTATTTGCATCTATAGACCACCTAGTGCTTGCATAGATACATTTTTCAAGACGTTACAAGAAATTCTTGATAAAATTAGTTACAAACCAAAATTAAAAATTGTAATGTGTGGTGATTTCAATTTGGACATTCTAAATAAAATACCAACAATACATAAATTTGAGAACTTAGTATCTGGTTATGATATGATACGAGTATTTTCTGTAAAAGAACCTACTCGTCCTGTTAGTGGAAAATGTATAGATAATATAATTCACAATATAAAAGACAATGAAGCTTCAATCGTTATAGACCTAGGACTTTCCGATCATACAGCTCAACTATTGAAATATAAAATTAATAAGCCAAGAAAAACAGATAAATACTACTTCATAAATAAAAGAGATTATAGCAACGAAAACATAATTAAATTTAAAAATTACTTATCGAGTATTTCTTTTGACGAAGTTTACAACCAAAATCGTCCAAATAAGGCATATGATTCATTTATTGACATATTTCTTTTACTATATAACCTTTGTTTTCCGATACACAAAATAAGAAAAAATTCAAATAATAAATGTAAGTGGCTTACAAAAGGAATAAGACAGTGTTGCAGAAAAAAAAGGTTATTATTATTGAATTATAGACATACAAAAGATCAAAAAATTAAAAAATATCTAAAGGAATACTCAAAAAGGCTAAAAAAAATAATACAACTAACACAAAAATCACAAAACAGTTATTTCATTAATAATTCAAAAAATAAAACCAAAGCAACATGGAACATTATTAATAAAGTAAAAAACAATAAAAAAAATAATAAAAGAACAATAACTAAAATAAAATCTGGTGATAAATTAGTAGAAAATCCGTATGAAATTGCAGAACAATTTAATAACTATTTTATTGAATTATCGGAATCTAATAATACTAAATGTAGCTCTAATGATAATAATAATTTAAATGATAATAACACAAGCAATACATGTTTGAATTCAATTTTTTTGACTCCTACTGACCCGAATGAAATACTTACAATAATAAAATCAATTAATAACACACATAGCACAGGGTATGATGGAATATCAACGAACATCATTAAAGAAGTTGCAGGTAATAGAAGTCCGGTCTTAAGTCACATTGTAAATCAGTGCCTTATAACAGGGGTGTATCCTAACCATTTAAAATCGTCTATAGTGAAGCCGCTATTTAAAAAGGGAAACCAAGAAAGTATGAATTCCTACAGACCTATCACTATAAATCCTGTTTTGTCAAAAGTTTTTGAAAAGATAATTTACAACCGACTGAATACATTCTTTGAGAAAAATGATATTCTATGTAAGGAGCAAATGGGATTCAGAAAGAATAAATCTACAAATTTAGCTATTTTCAATTTTCTTCAACACGTAATACCTAACATTGACATTGCGGCTATATTCATGGACATGTCAAAAGCCTTTGATCGTGTGAATCACAAAATATTGTTAAATAAATTAGAACGTAGTGGTATACGAGGTGTAGCCTTAAAACTTATTAAATCTTATCTAACGGGTCGAAAACAACAGACAGAAATAGTAAATATCTGTCCAAAAACACATACAGAGACCAATTTCAAGTCTAAATACAGAACTGTTACATGCGGAGTCCCGCAGGGCAGTGTCTTAGGACCACTTTTGTTCTTAATATATATTAATGACCTACCTAGAGCTATAAGGGATCCTATGATCTTATTTGCCGATGACAGTACAGCTATTTTTGAACAAATCGATAAAAATTTTGAAGAACAAATAAATGAAAGCATTAAAAAAATTATAGAGTGGATTCAAAGTAACGATCTAATAATAAATTTGGAAAAAACTAAAATGATTCATTTTCATCAGCGTACAAATAAAATCAAATTAAATATAGAATATCAAGACATTCCGATAGAAGAAACTCAAACTACAAAATTCTTAGGTATTATATTAGATGAAAAACTTAATTGGAAAGCTCATTGTGACTCATTGTGTAAGAAACTGCATCAATATGCATACGTTCTTTATATGCTGAATAATGTCTCACATACATCATCTGTTTTAATGGCTTTTAATGCCTATGTTATGTCTTCTTTGAGATATGGTGTTGTCTTTTGGGGTAATTCATCCAATAGGGAACTTGTTTTCAAGGCACAAAAAAGATGTCTCAGAGCAGTTTTTCGTATAAAACAGAATGAAAGTTGTGTACCATACTTTAAAAAATATAATATACTCCCTCTTGCAAGCATATATATACTTGAATGTGCCTTATTAGTTAAAACCAATATAGATATATTCCCAAAACACAAAAGCAATAGACTTAAACTAAGAGTTGGGACTATAACTCGTAACACAACATTTATGCAAAAGGGAGTACTAGGCATGGTAACATTAATTTATAATAGATTGCCTAAGGACATAAAAAAAATTGAAAACTTAAGTATGTTTAAAAGAAATCTAAAAAAATTCTTAATTGACAAATGCTATTATACTGTAAATGACTTTTTAAATGAAAATATTTTTTAATGAATTGTATGACATGATGATATTCTTATTTTTTTGATAATTAATAATTAATGTAATTGTAAATTGACTTTAATTGACATAATAAAATCCATTCCTATAATTTGACTTTTGAAATAATAATAATAATTCTATAATTAAATAAGTAATGAATTATTTAATGAAAAATAATAGATTTTGTTATGTATAATTACTTACCTATATAATTACTTATTAGTTATTACTATTGACAATTTGTAATATATATGTTAACCATGATACAGCACAATTATTAGCTTATTTTATAATAACACTTTTGGAATAAAATTTATACTTTGTTAATTTGTAAGAATAGTAATAAGTATCTCATAATATTATATTGTAGTTTATAAGCTATAAACATTTGCATGCTCGATTGGGCAAATGTGATGGTACCATTGTAAAATCTACTAACATCTTTACTAACTCACATTTGGCAAATAAAGAAATTGAATTGAATTGAATTGTGTTGTAACAAGTACCAGACATGTTATACTTACCTACCGGATATATTATATATTCACTTTTTATTATAAGTACTCCACAGTCCATACTTCCATATTCCATACTAATTACAAAAAAATAATATTATAAATTTAAAAGTCTGTATGTTTGTCTGTCTGTTATTACCTCTTCAAGCCCAAACCGCTGAACCGATTTTGCTGAAATTTGGCATGGAGATACTTTGAGGCCCGGTACCGTCTTTAGTCTTCGTCCTTTGACATAGAATACATTTTGGCGCTACAGAGTTGCGGGCGAGAATGCGCGAATTTTCTGCTATCTATAGTCAGATAATATGTACTAATATTATGCGCGAATTTTCTGCTATCTATAGTCAGATAATATGTACTAATATTATAATTCTGCAGAGTTTGTTTGTTTGTTTGTTTAAACGCCATAATCTCAGGAATTACTGGTCCGATTTGAAAAATTATTTTACTGTTGGATAGCTCATTTGTCGAGGAAAGCTATAGGCTATATTTTATCACAATAAGACTAATAGGAGCGAAGAAATAGAGGAAAATGTGGAAAAAACGGGGAGAAATTATTTGAAAGGGCTTATTTGAACGCGCTAATATCAGGAACTACTGGTCCGATTTGAAAAATTATTTCAATGTTAGATAGCTGGTAGCCCATTGATCGAGGAAGGCTATATTTTATCATGCTAAGACTAATAGGAGCGAAGAAATAGAGGAAAATGTGGAAAAAACGGGGGAAATTATATGAAATTGCTTATTATCTTAAGAAGTACTGGAGCAAATATTTGTTATTTAGCAAACATGAAGAATAGACCACGTGAAGGGACATAGGCAATTTTTTGCGGAAAAATGTACGGTTGCGTGAAATTCCTAAATTACGCAAGCGAAGCCGCGCGGAACATCTTTTTATAATATAATAAAATTGTAGGAAAGTCAATTCTGTACATTGAATATTTTTGTACAATAAATAATACTTGGGATGTGATCTACTATGCTAACGCGGACGTAGTCGCGGGCAACAGCTAGTATGGAATAATCGTTGTCGCAAATATGCTATACTAGCTGCTGCCCGCGACTTCGGCGTTATCATAGTAGATCACATCCCAAGTATTATTTATTGTACAAAAATATTAAATTTACAGAATTGACTTTCCAACGATAACGATATTATATAAAGATGTTCCGCGCGGCTTCGCTTAGCTGTACGTAATTTAGAAATTTCACGCAGCCGTACATTTTTCCGCAAAAATAGCCTATTCTTCATGCTTGCCAAATATGAAATAACATAAAAATTGCTCCAGTAGTTCCTAAGATAATATTCGAATTCGAACCAGTAGTTCCTGAGATTAGCGCATTCAAAGAAGCCCTTTCAAATAATTTCCCCCGTTTTTTCCATATTTTCCTCTATTTCTTCGCTCCTTTTAGTCTTAGCGTGATAAAATATATCCTACATCCTTCCTCGATAAATTAGCTATCTAACACAAAAATAATTTTTCCAATCGGACCAGTAGTTCCTGAGATTAGCGCGTTCAAATAAGCCCTTTCTATATTTTCCCCCCGTTTTTTCCACATTTTCCTCTATTTCTTCCCTCCTATTAGTCTTAGCGTAATAAAATATAGCCATTAGCCTTCCCCGATAAATGAGCTATCTAACACTGAAAGAATTTTTCAAATCGAACCCGTAGTTCCTGAGATTAGCGCGTACAAACAAACACTAACAAACTCTTCCGCTTTATAATATTAGTATAGATAAGTACCTATACACATACTATACTTATATATATATATATATATATATATATATATATATATATATATATATATATATATATATATATATATATATATATATATATATATATATATATATATATATATTTTTTTTTTTTTAATTTAAATAGAAGACTAAATGAAGGGGAATTGTGGAGACCGTACATTTTCTCGCAACAAAAACTATTGTATAATATCCTTATCTCAAAGTATCTTAGTACCAAATTTCATCTCAAACGATTCAGCCATTCTCGCGTGAAAAGATAACAGACATACAAACTTTCGCATTTATCATATTAGTACATCTATATAAAATTCTCGTGTCACAATGTTAGTTACCGACTACCGTACTTCTTCGAAACGGCTTTACTGATATAATTTTATACTATGCACTCAGGTCTGAGAATCGGCTACTTTCCCAGCTTTCGGTACTTATCCATTATTATCAAAAGTTCAAGCACCACAAATCAAAATAATTATATTTTGTTCAAGCAATTTTCTTCAAGTATCACAAAAAACTATCAAAATCAACAACAATAACATTCTCTCGATCGCGGATTCTTGGAAATCTACTATTATCGCGCGCGCGGTCGCATGCGATCGCTTGGAGCTTGAGGGAATATTGTACTTGAATGCCATGAATGAATTATGTACCGGTTACCCCACTCCGCCGCCCGCGCCCTCCGTTGCCGCGCTCTGTTGTGCGAGCGGATAGGCACGATACCAGGTTGGAAATTATAGAGAAATTGCGCCGCGTTCACGAATACCAAAAATGATGAATGAAAATTTAAAATATTGCAATTCTTTTGAAGACATTCTGTAACTACACAATATAAGCTGTGGTCCCAGGAAAAATACATAACGATTCGATGAGTTTTTAATATAAAACAAGTGAACGAAAAGTATGTCGTCAATGGCGTAAAAATGCATGAAATGTAATCGTTTATATTTTTAAGTGTGTAAATATTTTGTAAATTTTTGTGCAGGAACCTAGGTAATTACTATTTTAAGCTGAAAAATAACTCAAACATGTTAAATATTTTCGTATGAGAAAATGATTTTGGTATTACGTTTGTATGAGAATTTCGATGGTACCCGGCCCCTTAACAGAAAATAGTCAAAATTCTAATTTCCTCGTTTAGTACTTAACTAAATTTTAACTTACTACTTGCTACTAAATTTTGTGTTTACATGCAATTAAGTAACTTAAAATTAAGTTAAAATTTAGTTAACTACTTATCTACTTAATACGTGTAAACCAGCCATTAGCGAAAACGATTTAGTAATAGCGACACTAGCTACACAATTACCTCAGCATAGGTGCGGGGGCTCCATTTGGTGGCGGAATATATGCCACGGGACGAAGCTCCCACGACGAGTAGAGCCTAATGCCGCCTGAACGCAGCGCGGCCGCCACACAGTTGGCGCTAGCTCCTTCAGGAGCATTTGAATATTGCATACACGTCACACCTTCGATAACTTTAACACTACCTGTAAACATAAGAATATTGATAAATCGTAGAAAGTAAGAGTTATCACAATTTTAAAAGCCTCTCTTATTATTACGATACAACTTATTCTCTAATCGGCTTGCGTAACATTTAAATTCCGTTTATAACATACCCACGAATCTTCCGTTGACGGTGTGTACACGCAGTAGCGTTCTATACTTGTATGTGTCGTCGCGTTCGTAAGCATCAGAATCCGCGTTGTCAGGCTGAGCGGTATCGGCGTCTGCGTCGTACGCATCGCCCTCCGACAGCCAATCGGGCGCCTCCTCGGTGGAGCGCGACAGCGGCGGCGGCGGCTCGTGCGCCGAACACACGTCACTCAGAGTCTCACTAATAGCCAGACACTGCACACTCAAGCGCCCTCGGTTGGGTAGCGTTCGGATGTAGGTCAACCTGCAAAAGTATATCGTCCATAAAAATGGTTGTTTACTCGCGTCTCAGGACATGTTAGTGAACATTTGACGGTAAAGATAATTATATAATATTGCAACTGACTCGTCGAGGTCCCACAGTACGATGACGCCGTCATCGGAGGCACTAACGAGCAGTCCGGCGCGGGGGCACAGCGCTAGGGCCGCCACAGGTGCGGCGTGCGCGAGCAGCGGCACCGCCGTGAGGCGTGGCACGGGCCCTCCGCGCACGCGCAGCGCCAGCACGCGGCCGGACGACAGACCGAGCGCGCCAACCGCGCCGCGCGCCGCCTCGCCGCCCCCGCCGCCGCTCCACCCGCATGTGCTTGTTACCTAGCGGATGACATATTATTAACTAACTTAAAAAAAATCCCTACTTGTTTCATATTTGAAAGCCACTGTTTCTTATGTCAATGGAAAACCATAATAAACAGTTTAAAATGAATCGGTTTAATGATCATTGAAAATGAAAATGCTAAATAATAGATTTGTGTTTAAAAACTCAAACCACAGACTCACGGTAGATAGACGAATTAAATAATGTTTATTATAAGTATTATACTTAATATACTTTCCAATATAAACACAATCAATTTCAGTCCTTTAAAAGAATATAAGAATAACTGAATATTTAACTCAGTTAGCGTGGCTCCATAGACCAATTACACGAGTAAGGACTGTTACTTGTTCAATGTGTGGTAGTTGCAATAGCGGTTCGGGTGGTAAGTCGCGGCGGCGCCGCAGCCGCAGTAAGCCGTCGGCGTGGCCCCAGCTGACGGCGCATAGCGTCTCGTTCTCCACATCGCCGGGCGCCGCCCATTCATCTGTTTAGGTAGGAAATAATATAATGAAAAGTAACTGTCATCATACCACGATTTTTATAAAGACATGAATAAAAACATTCATCAATACCGAAAACAGTCTATGTGCTAAAATTGTGAGCTGCAACTTACCACGAAGTAGCAATAACATTGTGTGATGTGGCACAGCGGCAACTGATCGTGCGTGAGCCAGCGGCTGCAGTCTTGTGACGCCGGACCAGGTGCGGCGCCCGACCTCTCGCGGGGCGGGCCGCTCGGGCGAGCCGCAGTACCGACCCCAGCGGGCGCCCACAGCCCCCGCGTATACTTGCGCCTGATTTTACAATTACATTCTTATGTCACAAAAGTCATTAACGAGCATATTCAAGGAAAAGAATCCTTATCCATACTTATACTTAATATTATAAAAGCGAAAGTGTGTCAATATAATCGCAACTTATTTGTGAACGAAGAAATCACATAATTATTTTCAATTATCATTTATCACACCATCGTTAACACTTTGGAATCTCATTTAAAGTCGAAAAAATTATGCTCAGTTGTTTACACAAATTTAATGACGTACCGATGGCATCGGCGGGGGCGGGGCTAAGTCGGGCGCGCGCTGCGGGTGCGGCTGACGCAGCAGCTGCCGCGGCGCCTGGCCGTACGTGCGCACCATCGCGTCCGCTGCGTCGCGGTCCACTTGATGTTCTAGGGCCGACGGATCGAAGCCGTAGTACGTCTGAATGTTACGAAAAAACTAGTTTTCATTTAATTTTGATTTTCATTTGATTTTCGGAATGTATGTAGTACATGACAAAGGATAATTATGTATTCGTAAATATTGAAAACAGTAATTAACCATAAATATAAGGCCACAAAAATGGACGCCGAGGAATTCCTTAAACCAAAGGTATGAATTTTACCAGGATTTTTAGCCTTTAACAAATTGTAGTATATTTCTATGCGAAAAAAACAATAAACACTGAATAACAGTACTAACACATGCTGGAAAAACGTTGATGGCATCTATAGCCGCCTGTCCGGTCTGCTTGTACCCGAAGACTAAATCGATCCAGAGCGGCAGGCACTCCGTGACGGCGGGCGCCTCCAATGCCTGGCGGTGCACGAGCGTGAACAGCCGCGCGTCCGCCGCCCACTGCGGCAGCTGCACGCTGTCCACCGGCAAACCGCATTGACGCACGCCCAGTTCTAGGCCTGTGTGAGGTTAATGTGAGCGTCTTTGTAGCACATGTTATCCTATTTAAATACCAGCAAAACATTATAATTTATGTATTCAGATATTATTTACATTCCTACATGATACTCGTAATATTTTTAAAAAACCTATCCAACGACACCCCACGGTGGGGTGGACGCGAAAAAAAAAATCATCCCCGCTTGATGTGTACCATAAATTTTTTTTAAAGATTTTATATAAGTACGCTACTATTTTGTCGGTGTCATTATTATGTGCATTCATGCCGAATTACAGCTTTACAACACAGCAACGGCCTATAGTTTCTGAGCAAAACCGCGGACGGATCGAAACTATAAGGGTTCCTTGTTGACTACGGAACCCTAAAAGTTAAATATAATAATGCTAACTAGACAAATGTTTACCTTCGTTATTGTAAAACAGCTCTGGAAGGTAAAACAGTTCGGGTATAAGTTCCTTCACGTCGGTGGGCGAGTCGTTGGTGATCAGACGCCACGTCGTCGCCAGCGAGTGGAACGTACGATCCGGCATGTCGAAGTTGTTATCTGGCAAATAAGACATTGTCATGGAGGCACTTCACATGGCTATTTGTATTTGATATTGGCTATTTGTTGCATGTGACAAAATTGTTGACGTATACACAAACAAGGAAATAAAGGCAAATACGGCCTTCCACTCATGGTCGTCAAATACCAAACTTTTAACTTATTTGGTTTACTTGCAGTGAACTTTAAACTACAGGAAGAGTAACTCCGTCAAAAAAGTGCACCAAAAGGCTACAAAATGTGACCCGAATACATGTATACTTTATGCATGTGTTCGGTACACATTTTTCGTGTATATATACACGAGTGACATTCAACCAGGTTGACATGATCATTATTGTCAAACTCATTTTACAATTTGTTTACTTACTTTTTACTTAGCTTTTTACAAAATTTTCGTTGTTAAAATGCCTAAATGCCGTGTGAAATGGTGTAGAAGTCATACAGATACGACTTTTAATACAGGAACAACCTTTCAAGTTTCATCAATAAGTGATTTTTTTTAATTATGCTTAGGCATTGCTTAGGTAAAGTTCTTGTATTTTTTCCGACCCAAAAACATGCCCAAAAAGATGGTTTATTTAAGTTGGATGCCAGGGTATTTGCGTAAAATGAAGCTGGTATCTTTGTGTTTGTCTTATTAAGTTTACAAGTTATTGTAAAAATGCAATAATCAAAAAATAATATAATTACAAATTATTTACAAAGTCGCCATGGACAGTGTTATGCAAGATGTAACAATTTAATCATAATTCATAAACGAGGGTCTGACTGACATCAGTATGGAGTATCTTATTTTTATAATGCCGTTCATACTTCGTTTAGTAAGAAACGAACCGAATTGGATGCCGAGCCAGATTACTCGTTAATGTAGCATACACTTTAATAGTCATGATATATTTTGTATGAGTAATGACCGAAAATTAAAGCGATTACGAAAATCTGCATTTGCACCGTAAGTTTTTTATTTCAATTCTGTAATAATTCTGTAATAATTTAGCACATAGGTTTTTGTAATCTGAAAACGTCTTGTCTAGGTGCTCTGGATAGTTTTAAATTCGTCCGAGTCGTACAAGGTTTGTTCAAAACTATTATATATTATTATTATCGATGACTTAAGGATCAGAGGAAAATGTTTGATTTTAAAATAATAATTATGTAATCCTTTCTTCGTGATAGTAGATAATATTATGTTTGGTGTATACTGCATAATGCCATCCGCTTTTGACAATTATTGTCCACGGCTTTGTTTCATAACTGTGACAGTGACAATAACCGCGCAGGCTGTCGCCCAGCGCGCAATATAAAACGGTTGAAGTATGGGAGTTACATTTCCTGTAGTTTTGTTATTCGTAGTTTACTTGCCTATTTGATTCTTTTGATGTGCGTCTAAAACCGACAAACGTGTATTTGGTATTGGTCGTATTTGTCAAACAGGCAAATAAGGCCAATACTTTGTCAAACATACCGTCTACACATGGTGATTGTTTGGCGAATACATCAAATATACGCAAATACAAAAAGCCATGTGAAGTGCCTCCATTAGCAATTTTTATTAACTCACCCCCTTAGTAATAAATATAAAAAGTCACATCATAACAGACAAAATACTTTAAATAATGTACGCTGCGTCGTTTGTACTTTTTACCAATATCGGTACGTAATAAGAGGTAATTTTTCAGTCGTAACAAAACTTCAACTTGAGGAATACATTTTAGACTTTGAAAGATTTTACTTATGATATACTTTTAAAATTTTATTAAATATACCTTGATAGTTAAGGAAGAGTTCAGTAAATGGCGGCAATCTCACGAGGTAATGCAGCACGCCGCCCGAGTTGGAGTACAAGGACGCATAGTGGTGCGGCCACCGCGACAGCAGCGGGCTGCATCCGTCACGCCGCGCCGCTGCCAGGTCCTACGATATCAATAATAAAATGTTTAATAAAGATTAAAGTATGAACTTTAAAACTTTCGCGTTGCATTATATTTCATTCTTATAAGTATGTAGTATACTACTAGAATATAAGTCGCGTTAAGTCCCGAATAATATGTATCAAAGATTAAAGTACCTCAGTAATATACCTTTATGTTTATAAATAACCTTTTAAAAAACAAATGTAAACTACATAATATTATATACAATCGATAAACGCTATAGCCTATACTATTCTATACTACGTCAAGAAAGTGAAGAAATTAAAAAGTCGTAGTGGCATCCCTTTTTTCTTAGATTGATTTGAAAGGGATGACACTACGATGTTGCCACTTTTTAATTTCTTCACTTTCTTGACAGACTATACATACAGTGTGTTTGTGTAAACACCGTTATCCTTGAAACCATCAAATGAGCCCGTCAAAATGAACAACTTTTTCTATGAGAACAATGCTGGGAACTCGCCATCTTCATACCCATACGGATGCCCGGATCGGCAATTTGTATGGGTATGAAGACAGATTTTTTTTAATTCCCAGCATTGTTCTCATAGAAAAAGTTGTTGATTTTGACGGGCACATTTGATGGTTTCAAGGACAACGGTGTTTACACAAACATCTTGTATAGAAATGTATTAGAAAAGGACAAAACATAGTGTAGCAGTTTATGTAAGTATATTACCTTTAATTTAAATAAAAAACTAAATTAACGTAGTGTATTTATTTAACGTGCGCACTTACGTTGTAAGTGTTGATATAGTGTTGTTCTCTGTTCCGATTCTGTATAGCCATTGGGCGGCTGAGATCACGGAAGGAGGCTGGGTCGGTGAGGTCCAATATTTTCGAGGTGTAGTCGGCGATCACGAAAGGTAGCACGGGATACTGCATGAGGTCGTTATAGGAGCGTCCCGCTAAACCGTTGAGAATCATCAGGTACTCCCAGTTAGTTATGGCACCGACACGCCATTGGTTCATCGCGTCCGTTAAGTTCTCTTGTTCAGTCCTAAAGGTTTTGTATTATTATTCTGACAAAAATTGAAAAAAATATATACAGCTGAACGTATAACCTAGTTCTTTTGGAAGTCCGATAAAAATATGTCACCCATGCACGATATGAAAAATGACGCATTCGCAATGCGCTATGATATCATTAATCTGATACTAATAATAATTGCTCAACGTACCGTTCGGGTAGGTGCGCTCGTGCCAACTGTTTGAGGAAGGCGGATCGCTCGGCCTGGTCCTCGAACGCGAGAAGGTGCGCTCGACCGGAGCGCAGGAACAATTCTAGCGCGCACTCGCGGAGGCACCAGCGGCGCGTGGCGACTGCAGCTAGCGCACGCAGCGGCAGACATAGGGGCTCCGCGGGCTCCTCGGGCACCCAGTGTAGACGGCGGTCTATTAAATAAATTAAAAATTATTTCTGAGTGAATTTAACATATCGCTTAACAGTCTGTCTGGCCCTATGGTAAGTACCTGAAGCACTTGTATTACGGGCACCAGATAATCTTATATATAAAATTCTCGTGTCACAATGTTAGTCCACGAACTCCTCCGAAATGGCTTTACTGATTTTTACCAAATTTTATATGCATATTCAGTAGGTCTGAGAATCGGCTACTGGGTACTTTATATCAGGGTTGTTGCGAATATCCGCATCCGCAAATGCGGAGCATCCGCATAGATTTGGACATCCGCATCTGCATCCGCAATAAATCAATGCGGATTTTTATGCGGATGCGGATGTCATACAAGTTGCAACAAGAAAGAAAAAAACGGCGGGGCCTGTGAATAGCGCGTGCCGTTTGCGCGTGACAATGACCAATGGGAGCAAAAAAGCCGACCAACTGCGTATCGGCCACGCACAATCGAGGGTTCCGTAGTTCCGCCAGTTTTTGATAAGTTTTGTATGGTCAATGAATGTACAATTATAACAATATTATGTTTTACGCTACTATCAACATCATCTTAGTTACATTCAAAGGAATTTGAACGAAAAGTTCCTTTGTACTTCTCAATAACTTAAAAGAAGTCTTCTTAGCCGTAATAATTTTCTTTTTAAATTTAGCATATTTCCTACTCCTGTGAATTTTTCCAAATATTTTTCAGAATCAACCGTTTATCTGGTAGAAGGGGGAGACACTGGACTCTAACGATTTTTTCCACTTTTAAACTTCATATTTCACAAATGGATCCTTAAATCGGAAAATGATCTTGGAATACTCGTAATATTTTTAAAAACCCTATCCAACGACATCACACACGGTGAAGTGGACGCGAAAAAAAAGACGGGTTGCACTCCGGGAGTGCCGGCAGATTTGAAAACTTGATTATTAGCGTCGTTGTGACTTGTGCATTATTTTTTTAACCCATTTTTAATGAAAATCGATTTTTAAAAAATAGTTTTTTTTAATTATTAATCGAAACCCTTACAATCGATTAAATTTCTAACCCATTTTTTAAGAAAATCGATTTAAAAAAAAATAGTTTTTTTTAATTAATCGAAACCCTTACAATCGATTAAAAAATATCGACAATCGAAAAAAAACCATAGATTGTTCGATTTATCGATTTCGATGTTACAACACTACTCTCCAACCGTCTTACGGCTTTTCGATCAGCACGAGAATCTGACGCGAGTTTCACAGTTTTTACCCATCCCACAAAAGTGCTCAACGCCGCTAAAGAAGTTTTCACTTCAAAAATAATTATCCCCGCTTGATGTGTAAGGGAGGTCCCATATATTTTTTAAAGATTTTATGTTATACCATTTTGTTGACATCGTTTATTGTCGGCAGCTTTATTTTGATATGACGAACAACAATTTCCTTTGCGAAAGTGGTAGCTTACAGAGATAAAATATGATTTAATATTTCGATTTGATGGTACTAAAATATAATTCTTCATTTATATTATATTTATGTAGGATCTGAAACATCCGCATCCGCATCCGCGGATGTGAACCTCTAAAAATCCGCATCCGCATTCACATCCGCGGATGTGAAAAAATCAACAACCCTGCTTTATATATTGATAAGTGCATTTGTTGAATAAATAATAGTAAATTATTACAACCTGAGACTGACGGCTACCATTGTTTGTGCGACGGGATAGCGATCGACGTTGCCATGGCGACATACTTATTTAGTCACTTCAATAAAATAATATGGGCGAAATACTTAATATATTATGGCAAAGCAACGTTTGCCGGGACAGCTAGTTTATAATATATAATATATTTAAGACTTTAATTTTTGTATCAAAGAACACGTCATATTCAATACTCATCCATGACCCAGGAACATTGAAAGCTTTTTCTTCCGTCGGCGACGTTCAAACCCGAGACTTTCGGCTTGAGCAACCACAAACTCAACCACTGAGCCAAGTCAGATTTGATAGGACGTCAAATTCGGAACAAATATTTTCAGAATGTCCACGTGTTTGCCCTACCACCGGTTCGGGAGCTAACCTGTGAGCAGTAGCTCGCCCGCCGCCGCTAACGCCACCGTCACGCGCCGCACCCGCGCCGTGTGTTGAACCGCCTCGCCTGCTGCAAGCCGCGCCGCCGCGCCGCCGCCGCCGCCGCCCGCACCCACAACCGAACGTAGAGGCGGCGGCACCAGTGCACGCTCTGTATCGACACAGTGTTGTGTTAATATTAACGTTAAATCAAATTTCAGTATTCATTGTAAAAAATACTGTAACCCCTTGCTAATAAACATATTTATTCTACTTATTATTCCCAATACGATGTTTTATTGTTCAATTGCACGTACTAGCGCGTAAATTGATAATAATTATTTTTATCAGCTGTTTTTTAGGGTTCCGTACCCAAAGGGTAAAAAACGGGACGGGAAATCCCTATTAGTGAGATTTCGATGTCTGTCCGTCTGTCTGTCTGTCTGTCCGTCTGTCTCCAGGCTGTAACTCGAGAACGGTAATAGCTAGAGAGTTGAAATTTTCACAGACTATGTATTTCTCTTGCCGCTATAACAACAAATACTAAAAACAAAATGAATTAAATATTTAAGGGGGGCTCCCATACAACAAACGTGATTTTTCAAACAACTTTTGCTCGTTATCCATAATTACAACAGATAGGCACTTGAAAATTTCACAAAGGCCTTAATTATGTGTGTACTTTAATAATTAATAATAATATTTGAATAAAATTAATATTCAAGGGGGGCGCCCATACAAAAACACAATTTTTGGCCTATTTTTGCTCTATAACGGTACGGAACCCTTCGTGCGCGAGTCTGACTCGCACTTGGCCGATTATTAATAAACAATTTCCAATATAATTCAATAGCATACGGGATTTGTATTTGTATGGGGCCTTCAGAAAACGTTCCGGGATGCGAAGGTGTGCTCGTCGGAGTCTGACTCGCACGCGGCCGGGGCCCTCCACATCGTCGAGCTGCCAGGACGCCGGCGCCGCGTGCTCATCGTGCCACACGCCGCGCTCGTGCGTGTGCGCGTTCACTATCCGCTGCCAACGCGCAGCCGCAGTAGCTGAAGCCGCGCTAGACGCTTTTAGTTGTTCCAGGAATGCCTGTATGATATAAAAAACGTAATGTATAAGTTAAACGATTAGTTTACATCAATGATATTATATTAAAAAAAAAACTCAAAGCAGATATGTTACTACCGCGCGCGTTGTGAAGCCAATTGGCCCGTCTTTTATTTAGTCTGTCTCTTTTATGTAAGTGGCATTTCGTATCTTTTGTTTCACTTATCTGTCAAATTTGACAATTGAATTTGAAAATTGTTCGGAAGCAATTTAAGCCGGAAAATAGTATGAACGTAACAGATCTGTATTTAGTAGAATATCATTGGTTTACATAATATTTTCATAAATAGTTAAATGAAAAAAATGCCAGGAATAGTAATTGCTTTCTTTCACAAAGAATTAGGACTTATAACTACGAATAATAAAAACTAAGGAAGAGTAACTCCGTCAAAAAACATGCTCCAAAATACTTGTCAAAAACTAAAAAGTGTACCTTAGGTTCACTTTTCATACATTTGCAATATTTAGGTGACCTTGAGCGGTATAAAAGCTGACGTTACATGACAGTTCGAATGGAACCAAATTTAAAACTGTATTAGTATGGGATTTACGTTTCCTTAGGTTTTATTATTCGTAGACTTATAATGAAGAAAAAAATTCGGTTGTCTGTAAAGTCGGTTTACTGACGATAGTTGAACGTGACAACGTATGACGTTGTCACGTTCAACTATCCTTAACCCCTTATCCCTCGCTTCTGAATCTCTATAAATAGAAACAAACTTTTTCGACTGTAACCTAAAGTTATTTCGATGTATTTCTTTCAAATGATTGTCTAAAAATATTTATAATGAGTAAAATAAACTATTCGCAATACATTCGTGAAATCCAGTAAAATCTTCGAACAAAGCACAAGTCATACCTTGACACGTAGGAAATAGAGCACAATTTTAAATATCTGAAATAATACTAATAGCTCACAGATTGTTTATTTATTTTTCATTCAGAGTGTGGTCAATGTATCAAAGGTCATAACAAAGGACCGGATTATATGCAACATAAAAAGCTTGTTATATGCATGCAAATATGCATGATAAATGCTTGAAATATGCACGAAAATTGGCAGAATATGCAAAATTAAATGACAATATGCAAATTCAAAATCTGCATACAATTAGTAAATTATTTTTGATAGGCGATAATAGGTACAGTAACATCATATGACATCAAAATTATTAAAAAAAATTGTAAACGTAAGCAATAAAATATTTTTCTTAATTTTCAGTGGTAAGATTGCGTCTACGATCATTATAATATTTTTGTAAATAGAAAAGGTACGCTCCACATTCACTGAGGAAACTGGACAGAATTTGAAATTGCTTGGGTACTTTGTTAATACACACACTGGCAAAATTAGCGGAACATAGGTAAAAAGGGCCAGAACTTGAATTCAAGTCGGTCGGGCTATGTAGTTTCTGTAGTATAGTTTCTGTATTATAGTTTCTAAGCTCATTTAAGAAATAAAATATTGAACAAAACTGGCAAGTTGACAGATTTTTATTGCAATTATGCCCTACTAAGTGTTTTTCGATGATCGTTGTAAGTGTTTCTGATAAGAATGGCGTTTTTAGCGAGGTGCAAGATATGCCAGCTAATTTAATTGTTTGGTTTATGGAAGAACACAATAATTAGATACAAAATTAGTGATTTTCCAGCATCTACGACAGCTAGAGCTGTAACCACGATAGAGAAAGGTCACACCTATCGTTCGGTCAGGCAGGCCTTAGGTGTGTCGGCTTTTGTGGTCCATCGTAACTTTCTACGTTTCAGAGAGACTGGATCTTACGTTCGGAGACGAGAGCAAGGCAGATATCGGGTGGCAATGGTTTAGGATGGCCGTTTTGTAAGGGTACAAGCCTTAAGAAATCGACGTCAAACTGTTATGCGGACACGAAACCTGTCAGAACAGGTCCGAGATGTACGGGTAAGTGATTGTACAATAAGAAGAAGACTCAAAGAAGTTAAATTAAACTCAAAGGTGCCAGGAAGGGCACCAAAACTTGAGACAGGGCAGCAAAAAGCCAGGCTAAGATTTGCGCGTGAACATCAAAATTCGACAAGTGAGTGAAATCGTGTGCTGTACAGTGATGGAAGCAAATTCTGTGTAAATTTAGTTGACAGGCGAAAAAGAATGTGGATAAATCGTAAGGAACGCTATAGACCATCAAACTTAACGGAAACAGTGACCTAGAATGCAGGCTTCGTAATGGTTAGGGGTGGCATATGATTTGGAGCCCGCACAGATCTGATGATTGTTAATGATGGTACTTTGACAGTACAGGGCTATAGCACAGATATCCTAAAACTGCACGTTGTGCCTTTTACACAGTTTAAGGCAGTAACTTCAATTTTATGCGCGTCCATAGAGTAAACAAAATCGGGCATCATTACCTAAAAAGTGGAGAGATCAGCACGGTCTACGGGTGTGGATCCGATTGAGGACGTGTGGCACATCAATGGATGAACGGTAAGAGTTAAAATTCCAGTTCCAAAATGTGTTCAGGAGCTCGAGTTGGCGCTACTGGAGGAGTAGAAGAATATCCCACAGGAAATGATTGACAATCAAAATGCAAGCATGGAATGGCGTATCCAGACTCTCTTGAGATCCACAGAAGGCATTACACGCTTTTAACATGGCATTTCTTAAGTAAGAATGAAGAATTTAACTTAAAACTTACTACTGAAAGAACAATGGCCAAAATGGACTAAAAAAACAAGGTTCTTGTTACCTAGGTGGAACTATAACTAAAATGTAGTTTAGGTAAAATGCTATAATTAAATAAAAACAGTTGATTTTTAGAAGCTGGGAAAACAAAGATAATCGGCTCTAAAAATATGAATATTGAATTTGTGTTTTTAACGCAGGATTATGTTTTTTTTTATATTGAACGCATATTCTGTCATTCAAAGGGACCCATACAACCTGCTTAAATACGCTCTCTTCTTGAGGATTTCGAGAACAGAGCGTATTCCGATTTTGCGAGTGTCCATGAGTGACGGTAGTTGCTTTCTATCAGGTGACCTGTTTGCTCGTTTGCCTCCTACTTTTATTTTTAAAAACTCTGACGTGTGTTTCATATAATTTAAACTAAAACCATAACTCAAAATGATAGTACAGCTTATTATTAACTATCTTTATAACCTCAAAATTCAAAAACTTAATACACAATTACTTGAAACTCCCAGCTTTTAAAAATATATTGAATGCCGTGCTATGTTACATTTATATAGGCAATTGAAATTACAGAAGTTTCATCAAGTTACGTTTTATAAGATTTTTATAGTCCAAGCATGTTAGACGAATGGCCTTTGTTCTTTCGAAGATTTTTCTTGATTTTTGATTTTTGCAGATTTTTTCTATTTTACACGTTTTTGTGCCCTAAATTTAAATAAGTTTTATTTTTTTATCATCAATTATTAAATTAATGAATAAATATATAAAAACAGCGAATAATTTTCAAAAAAAATAAAATTTTATTATGTTCCGCTAATTTTGCCGGTGTGACACTTAGGTACAGTTTCTGGGAAAAGTTCTGCCATCCCATTAATTTGTAGTTGGCAAGCGCGACGTTCTTCTGGCTCTTTCATATTTTAACTATCGTAACTGTCAAAACAAAAGACGCGCACGGCTACTGACCGCATTCGAAATGCAGTAAAAGTCGCAAATATTACTTAATAGCCCATATGTTTTTGTTAACTGTTTTTTTTTTATTAAATTTCGTCGCATTTTTAGCGCAGTGTTAGTGAAAAATTTTGTAAATGTACCGAAAACATGCATCATAACTAGATCTTAGGTAAAATATGCTATTACCGCTGAGAATGGCTAAAATATGCAAATGCATATAATCCGGTCTCTAGTCATAACTAACCAAACTATTCAAAGTATTCTCTAAGTCATGGAAATACGTAATATAATCGAAACAAAGAGCGCGGCCCAGGTGGGCCTTACGGTTGTTGAAAGACTTGAAAGTGTAAATGGAACGCCTCAGAGCTGTCAGCGAGGTAACGCCGCATGAACTGTCATGTTTTTCGGGCGCGCACCCCATATCGAATTATAAGACGTTATCACGTCAAAAAAAAAGACGGTTGGAGAGTAGTGTTTTGTGTCGACTCGAACTCTTGTCTTGTTGTCTTGTTGTCTGTAAAGTCGGTTTACTGACGATAGTTGAACGCGACAACGTCATAGCCTTAAATGGAATGCTTCAGAGCGAGGTAACGCCGCATATTGCGTCATGTTTTTTCTCGCGCGCAGGCCATATCGAATTATAAGACGTTGTCACGTCAAAAGACGTAGACATATTTAACAACAGCTTGCCTGTTTATAAGTTAAAGTTTCACGATGTGTTAAAAAGTAAACTAATAAATTTTGGTACTGAAAATGATTTAAGATATGAGTTTAAAGAGAGTGTGAACAACTGTTTGGTTCCTAAAGAAAATAAAATAATACTTGCCTTGCGTTCCGCGTTTTGAGTATCAACGACCAGACGCGTAGCGGCCATCGCGGCCTCCGCCAGCGCACGCGCTTGAGCTTCACGAGCGAACACCGCTTTGCCGATAGCAGCGCGGCGTCGCGGCGCATTCGTGAGGCGCCGCGCGCGGTCCGCACGCCGCAGTCGCTCCGCCTCGGCCGGGAGAGCCTCACTGTCGAGACGCTCGGCCAGCGCAGCTTGTGAGCCCACAGCCCAGTCACGTGCCCAGTCCGTGATCGCCAGCTCTACGCCACTCCCACCACGCTCCGCCTCCAGGTGTACGTGTCGCAGCAGAGTCAGTAAGTACACCGCCAACTACAAATATTTTTCATGTAATTTTTACAAGCAGAAAAATGCATTTGTTCATCCCGCGGGGAATTTTCTCTATTCTGTTAATGACAATGTCTTTTGGTTTAGGCTGAGCCCGAGCTCAAGCGTTAATGGGTGCAAACACTCTTACTAAAACTCGGTTTTAGATCAAACTTTCTAATGAAAAAGTATGTTATAAAAATTTAAAATATATTACAATACCTTCCGTAGCGAGGTAGGGTCTCTATTATGTGGCACAAGATGAGCGAGCGCAATGGGCGGAGCTCTGTATAATGCCCGCAGCAAATCCGGCTGCAAGGGACGGGCGATGACGCTAGGTGTTGCCGCCCACCAAAACAGGTCGCTTAGGGCGCCACTTGCTCCGCCCCGTCTGCCGCCGCCGCCACTATCGCCGCTGCACTCTAGTCCATAAAGATACAGATCAATTGCCAGTAAAAAAAAAAAAATGCACGTATCTTTTAAAATAAACAAATCGTGTTTGTTATTAATGTCGTCTTGGCTAATGCGTCGGAATCAGTATAATTAGTTTTTATCCGTAGACGGACTCAACTAATTGAAATCATTTGAATATAATATTAAATCTCAGTATAGTCTCTTACCGTGCAGTAACATATCGAGTAAACGACAGAATAGTGCTCGCTCGGTAGGCTGCGGCGGGTCACGTTCACGGGTCGTCAAGAAGGCAACTGCGCGAGTCTGTACAGCCGCTATACGGGCGCGAGTGTCCGCCACTTCTGATCGCTCCACCGCCGAAGATAGCACTGTATTTAAAATACAAATAAGCAAGTCACCACCAACTTATAAAATTACAATAAAGTCCATAAATATTTAAGGGCCCTTTTCTTTATATGTATATTTATATGTATAATGAAAACAAACTACGTTTAATTGTTCTTACCTAATACATACGTTGAAATGTCGCTCGAAAGACAAATCATTTTAATCATATATTTTTTCTTTTTTTATTCAAAAGGGCGATAATTTTTACCGTTAGTGAAGTATGTTGGTCGTCGCACCGGCTCGTGCGCGGCTCGGCGCAGACGCTGCTGCAGTGCGTCAAGTTGCGCCGCGTACAGCGCCGCCTGCGCCGCACGGGCCGCTCCGCGTACGCCCGCCCCGTCTGCGCCACCCTCCGCCCCCTCGTCCCCGCCCGCTTCACACTCGATATACCGTAACAAAAGGTGCGTGTCCAGTATCGACTAGTGAAATAACATTTCAAAAATGATCATTTAAGTCATAATCTAATATACAGGGTGCAATTAAACCTTCCTGCCAAATTTTTTCCAGGGCTTAGGTATCATTAGGGGAATCCATTTAACCAAAAAAAATTGGGTGTTATTTTTTTGTTAATGACATATTTTATCCCATTTAAAATCGTTGCAGAATGCTCACTCGCGGCGGTGGGTATGATCGGGGATGACACGGGGCAAAGCGCGCGCGCGGGGGCACGTCACGCGCGGGCGACGCGTAGTGTCCATTAATTGTAGTGTTTTTTAGGATAACTTTCAGAGTATCTTTTTTTCAACATTTTAGTACTGAGTGATTATAAAAGAAAAAATACGTGTATTTTTATTTTTATCAAGAATCAATATATAAAATTTGGCAGGAAGGTTTAATTGCATCCTGTATATAAATCTCCTGTCACGATGTTTGTCCGCGATGGATTCCTAAACTACTTAACCGATTTTAATGTTTCTTTTTTTTTAATGTGTGCTTTTTTCCAACTTGAGAGATAGGATAGCTTAGATCTTTAATTATAGTCGCAATTTTATTTTATTGCAAATTATTTGTCTATAAAGAGCGACCATTGTTTATGCGACGCGGGTCACGGGATAGCGATGGACGTTGCCATGGTGACATACTTATTTAGTCACTAATTCATTAAAATAATACGGGCGATATACTTTATATAATATGGCAAAGAAACGTTTGCCGGGATAGCTAGTTTTATACTATTTATTTATTACTGGGAAAACACTTTCCTGCAAAAATGTTTACAGATATTAGAGAAAACCTACATTACCATTAATGGCAATACTGCGTGTGTGTATAATTAAAATGAGGATCTTAAGTAACAGTCTAGTCGCGATCACAAATCTTAACAAAGGGGTAGTATGTATTATGAGACATTTTTTTATATATCTAATTATTTCAGAAATGAAATGAACTAACCTGCATGCTGTTGTTGCCCGCAAGTGTTTTGATTGCGATTCTATTGAGTAAGTCCGATAAATCCTCCAAGATGAGCTCCTTGCCTTCGTAGTCTTGCTCTTCCCGCCCCAAAGCACGAATAGCTCTAACCACAACTTCAACCAGAGCAACTTCACTTAACGTTTTAGTCGATACCTAGGAAGGTAAATCGTAAACGAATTAAACAAAATTTCGAATTATATTAGTTATACATATTATACACGATTACATATGTTCAAGCTACTACTTTTTTAAGTTTGCAAAGAAAATTACCTTATCGACAAATCTACGCAGTACTGCGACAAGATTATGAGCTAGCGGCACATCTCGAATAGCTAAAGGCAACAAAGCAAGAAGCGGCGCTGCTCGCATTGCGTTTTCTTCTGCAAATGACGCCCATATTTTTGCCTGTATAAGGGAAAATTACGGTTTTATATTATTATTCAGTTGTATGTTATTATAATTATGTAATAACAAGTAAATGTAAATATTATATTTTAAGCATTTATACTCTGGCCATAATATGTTTTAAGCATAAACTTAATAAATAATAAATTAATAATTAAAAGTACAAAAAATATTTACTTCGAGCTGCTCAGAGAGCGGCACGTCCACGTCCGTGAGGAGCGCGCAGCACGCCTCTGCCAATGAGGACGACGCGCCGTATAGAGATATCTGTGAGATACACAATATCATTATGTAGCTAAAACAAGAATATTACAAATAGTTGTTATAAGCACGGAGGTAATTAGCTCCGTGGTTCTAAGTAAAGGTTTAAGGTATGGTAAAAATCTATTGAAGATGTTTCAGATATTGACGACAGGAAGATAAACGATCAGGTACTAGAAAAAATCATGTAAAGACTCCTCGCCAAACGTAATGTCGTTTATAAAACGATTTTTTCGAATCTGTGAATTGTGTGGCCTAAATCTTTTTAGTGATTAATGATTATTAAAAACGGGATTAAATTTTCATTAAGTTTACCTGATTAGCAAGGTGTGAGTAGAACAATTTGGAGGTGGGAGCTTGGGCGTTGATGGGCACGCGACGCATCAGCTCTCGCGCTACACGCACTACTGCGGCGCGTACGCTGGCCGTGCGGTGATTGGCGAGTACTGCCACGAGTTCCGGCTGCACCACAGCAGTCGCCGCCTAGATAACAAATAATCCATACTTCCATACTAATATTATAAATGCGAAAGTGTGTCTGTCTGTCTGTCCGTCTGTCTGTCTGTCTGTCTGTCTGTCTGTCTGTCTGTCTGTCTGTTACCTCTTCACGCTCGAACCGCTGAACCGATTTTGCTGAAATTTGGCATGGAGATTCTTTGAGTCCCGAGAAAGGACATAGGATAGTTTTTATCCCGGAAAAATGTACGGTTCCCGCGCGATAAACGAATTTTGGCGCAACGAAGTTGCGGGTATCATCTAGTAACAAATAAACAATGCACAATGCATGCAATTTAACTGTTAATACCAAATTCCTAAAATATTTAGTTACTTATGTCATAAAAATAATGCATTATAGTGCCACACATACTTACAAAATATATTTTTTTAAATTAATTTATAGTATATAAAATATTAATTAAATATTTAGTATATAAAATATGATCTTCACACTTTGACTTAACTTCTCCTTCGCGGTACCCCATACAAAAAAACCCGTCGTTTGCGAAGAATTCGCGGCGACCAACGGTTCGCGCGACGTAACTTAGTATTTAACTGACGTATAATATTTTGAAGTTCGCAAAGAAAATAGCCAAATGGAGGTTCACGTCGACAAATCGCTTGAGAAAAATAATATTATTTAAATGCATTTTCAAAAATATTATAACGATCTAAGTCATTACAAAAACTCAATGACCTATTGTCGTTATACCTGAGCAAGTTGGTCTTTCGGCAATGCCGCAAGTGCATCGCGCAGTAAAAGCAGCAGTCCCTCGCACGCTCGCCAACCCGGCTCCGCCCCCGCGCGCACCCCGCTCATGCTGCTGACCATTGGCTAAAAAAAAAGTTAGGTTTTTATTTATATTTACAAAAATCTTGCTTCTTCAATAAAATAGTTTAATTCATGAAGCCCCAAGCGGCCACATCTGGCTGCGATAACAATGAAAAAGCTATTGTGTCAGGCCTGTCTCACTTCCATACAAACGGCGCAAAATTGCCGAGATATTTACCTACTATTCTGGAAAATAGCCTAATTTCAACCTTTTGCATTGCGTTTAGCGTTCATATTACAATAACTGTCTGCCGTCTCGCTTCAATCTGCCAGGGCTGTCAAGCAAGCGGCGCGGCGGCGTGGGGCCGGGTACTATTACTTTTGTATCGCGGATGCGTGCGTTGCGTGTGCGACAAGTCGAGCGAGTGCCAGCCTTTCGAGACTAGTCCGGTGACCGGACGCTTGCGTTTATCATACCTAAACTCGGCAGTGAGACTTCTGTACCGTAAGATACAATTATGTATTCTGTGATTGTGTCTCGTTTTGCCACGATTGATGGGTTAATGCCCGTTTTCATCAACCACCACCGAACATTAAGTGTCCCCTAGCGGCCATTAAATATACCTATCTTTCAAGAAATAATTATTGTTTATTGCGTCACCTACGCCCTTAGGGCCTAAGAACATTGAGAAAACATAAGGGTTTTCAAAAACGTGTTTGTGTTAAGAAATTCATGACCCTATAAGAGCTCTAGATGATGACTAGCGTTAAGAGCGATTAGTAAAACGGGCATAAGTGTTACTATTTCAATTCTAAGAAGTATGACATTATAAGTCGATTGAAAAATCGATCATTTTAGACTAGTAACTGACCTGGGGATTTGAATTTTCATTTGAGTTGGTGGCGTTTTCATTGATATCATTTTCATTTACGACTACAAAGCCGTTTAAAGCATCTTCCTTGGTGTTGACGTCGTTTTGCACTTCTTTTTCCTTGTCTTTTCTCTCGTCTTCCGTTTCTGTTTCGACGTCGTTGTCGAGTTCTTTTTTTTCCTCTGTTCTCAAAAATATACACATTTTTGTTATTGCTGATTTAATCCTTTATTTAAATTTACAAAAGCCACTTTGTTACAAGCTACTCAACTAACCTTAAATATCGCTGTTACTATTTTACAAAAGTCTGAAAATCGTTTTATTGGTAAATTTTAACCTTTAATGTTATTCGGGCTTTTATATTACAGATACATTGAAGGAATTTACAACGAAATTATACATAACAGCAAAGCAAAAAGATATGTTATCATCTACAAAATTAACTTACCGAGGACGCTATCTGAGTTATCAGAAGTAGATGTAGAAATTGACCTCCTAAAATTAAAATTAATTTTTTATAGGATTGTAATAATATAGTTAGTATTCGAAGAATATACAATGCAGATGTTTTGATGATAATAATTATACCAACCTGTCCTCTCTTATCTTCTGGTTTATAATTCCTTTTAACCGTTTTGTAGACTCTACGCCACTATCGTCCGTCTTATCGCTCTCGCTGTCTCGGTAAGCGTTTCGATCCATCGTATCACCCATATCATTTAAAGGCAGATCGCTGGGGTTTTCAGCCGCGGCAAAGTTGGCTCTGGCGCGTTTGCCAATAAACTTCAGAAAATTGAACTCGCTTGTCTCCGGTGTGTCGTAGGACAGCAAGAAGTAGAACGTCGCACGTGTGTGTGTCACGAACGTGTCGCTTGCCTAAAAATACGCATAATTTTAATTACTTGCTTTTACTTTAGCCCTCCATGATATTCTATGTCCTGTGGCAAAACGAAGGTTGGGTATTTGTTTTATGAAATGACTATAGTTTGTGCGTTTTAAGATGATATGGGTGACAGTTTTCATATTCCTTGCTACGGATTTTTTTTACAAGAAAACAAAAAAAAATCAAAATATACTTATTAAATTATATTCCATCTACAAAAATAAATGTTTCCTATAATTGTAGATGAAAAAAAAAATAAGTGGCTAAATACTAACTTATTAATATAAAATTATAAATATTAACTGTGAAATAGGAGTATAAAATTATTGTTACGAAAGCATTTGAAAAATGTCAGATGCATGAAACGGAACTTATGTCAATAGAGATTGCCACCGTTGAATCGAAAGCAAATCGATAAAAGGGCGGCCATTTTAAATCGCTGGCGCCACTATGAAACGTCAGTACGAAATCGATAGTTTCGATTGCAATTCCTTTACGAAGTGATTCGATATTTTTAAATTATCGATTTTTTTTTATGTACCTTCCCTACTATTGTCAATTCTTATGTGTCACGCATATCATCTTATAACGCACAAGGCATAGTCGTTGTACACTTTTTTATCGCTTGAATATTTTATATTTTATATTAGTACAGAATATAGATTATATTATCAACAACACTTTTTACACGCACCTGGTGCATCAACAGTAGGAAATCCGCCAATAGCGCCAGCTCGTTAAGTGCGGGTGGCGCGGGGGCGGCGGCGAGTGCGGACGAGCCCGTCAGCAGCGCGCGGGCCACGCCCACCAAACAGTCGCTAGCGTGCTCGTCCATAC
This sequence comes from Polyommatus icarus, assembly GCA_937595015.1. NCBI lineage: Eukaryota > Metazoa > Arthropoda > Insecta > Lepidoptera > Lycaenidae > Polyommatus > Polyommatus icarus. The sequence goes on along the minus strand of OW569324.1, from coordinate 8,245,345 downwards.
CGCCACATTCAGAATTTAAAAACCTCTCCTAGAATAGAAATTGTAGCATCAAATTAATTGTTAAACCACTTATAGCTGATTCAATCAAATGTTGCTATTCTCAAATTGCCATATTCTGTCTGTACCTAGCGGTCATTGAACCATGTCTACAAACTTGTCATATTTCATCGTTTTCTATATTGACAATGAAGCACTGATCTCTATTATACAAGTACGCTGGATCGATGATACCCACTTTTTTTTGTGCCTATTTGAAGCGGAATTTCCGCTTCAAATAGGCACAAAAAATAGCTGTCATTTCAAAGGTTCATTTTATCATTAGTCCAGCGTACTTGTATTAATGGAGGTCAGTGCAATGAAGTGACAGAACTGATATTTCTAATGTTCTAGTCTAACGATGTAAACTTGATGTAAAATGAGTATATTACTTCGAACTCATAAAAAGTTGGAGATTATATCATACTAAAAGTTACCAAGAGGGTTTCCGATGAATCTATAATAGTTAAAAAAATGAGTAAGAGTTCAATTTTTTTCTTAAGTTAACAGAATAGAGTGCGAGCATTTTTCATAAAGCTCCTAAGCTAGAAAGGTTAATGACCGCTGGTACCACCTAAAATTATTCTGGTTATACTTTATAAAAATAGCTAAACGTAAAATTATCGTATTTTCTGTACACTACCTTGGTTGTAAGTAAAAGTTGGCGCAGTAGATCAGCGCGCGCCGCTTGGTAGCGATTAAAATCGGCGTGCGGATGGTCGCGCCGCAACAACGCTCGCACACATGCCAGTGTCAAACCCCAAGCCGTGCCAGTGTAGCGCTGTCCTGCCTCATCCCACGACACCTACGAGAAGTATTTTGGTTGCAGTAGTTTAAAGTACGCAATAAATACAATATATTTTAAATAAAATTAATTTAGAGTCTAACCTGTGCAGTTTCAAAGTTACGCCAGGCTCGAAACAGCAGTTTAATAAGTCTCGGCTCCACAAGTAAAGCTTGCGTGTCGACGTTTAGTACCACGTGACCCGCTTTTCGCTCGACATTACCCGCCGATCCACGCTCCATGACTCCACTCAACACGGGAGCATTGCAGGCTTCGCTCAGGATCACCTGTACACATTACTTTGCTTACTTACAGGTTGCATACAATATTAGTACCTGTAGTATCACATCTTATTACGCAAAAAGAAATCATCAGAAGGATCGCATTCTATTCTTGTAAAGTCTAAAAGTATACATAACATTTTATAGAAATACGTGCAGCCGTCTTTTAGAAACTAATGATGAATAAATATACTAAGCAAACTATGAAAGTTAACCCATTAATACCCCAAGCGGCACCCGGCTGTCGCATAACAATTGAAAATCTATTGTGTCTGCGATTCCCACGATCGAGGAATGTTTGTTTATTAATAAATAAACAAATAAACGTACCTGCAACATGGCAGCGGAGAGACGACAGTTCGGCGCGGCAAACACCGGCAGCAGCAGGCGCAGGGAGTGCGCGGCGTGTAGAGCGGCGGCGAGGCGAGCGTCCAGCGCGCACGACCGCAGCAGCAGCGACAGCGCCGCCGCCTGCTCCTCCGCGGACCCTTCGAGCTCCACAACCTGGGAGGATAAGTCAACATCTTGTTAATATAGCTTTCCTCAGGAGGTTCAATATTTTCGCACGGACCTCAAGTGTGAGTATATGAATTTGGTAACAAAAATTATTCCACATAAATTGACTACATATACATTTTTATTGTTACATTAGGTTATTTATATAGTATATATTACTAGCAACCCGCCCTAGCTTCGCACGGGTATAAAATATATAGCTACTGAAAAAACCGGCCAAGTGCGAGTCGGACTCGCGCACCGAGGGTTCCGTACAAACCTGCAAGGTTTACAAAGTTCGTTCAATTTATGGTTTTCGTAATTTTTCCTTTATCTATGCTATAAGACGTTGCTTCGTACCAAATTTCAAGATTCTGAGTTCACGGGAAGCACCCTGTAGGTTTTGATTCCCTTGCAAGTGTCGAAAATTTGCGGCATAAACGGCTGTATCTTTTGATTGCGTTGGCTTAGAAGTTTGATTTTTTCACAGCTTCAAGGGACAGTAGACCTGAGTAATTGATATAAATTTCAGCTTCATACCTCCACGCGTTCCTGAGAAAAAGGGTCTTGACAGACGGACAGACGGACAACAAAGTGATCCTATAAGGGTTCCGTTTTTTTCCTTTTGAGGTACGGAACCCTAAAAATGATTAAAATCGCTTCAGCAGTTTTGATTTACATTCATTATTACTTTTTAAATATGTAATATCTGCGAAAATATTCAGTTAAATCATATGCTGAAAGGGTCATATAGATCTATAATCTATAAATCAACAATGTATTTAAAGTGTTTAATTGAATAAGGATTAATGCCGTATTGGTTAAAATCGCTTCGAAAATTAGCCATTATTTGTCGTTGAAAGTAAATGAGAAAACACTGTTATTGTGGGATATCCATAAGAGATAGACATATGTCTATCTATACCTCGCGGTCTAACCATCGCGGCGTTTTTTAATACTATGTAATGATTCAATTTGTTCAATACATTAAAGTACTTATTAATTTAAACTTACCCTAGCGAACAGGTATAGTAACAGGTCAGGACCACCGAGCAACAGTAGCGCGGGTGCGAAGCCTCGATGTACGGAGACGCGCGGAGGCCCCGCCCAGCTGCAGCGCAGCGTACGCGGCGGCTCGCCCGCACCGCCGCCTGACGGACGACCACCCCACACTGCAAGTAAACTATACTATGAGCAATCTGAGCACTTCTTTGATACTAAGAAGACAATAAAAAAGATTCGTTATGTTTATACAGATCAAAACGATAAGAGTTACTGTTGAGTGAAACCTGTTTAGTGACAGCAATGAACCTTAAAATAACAGTAATAACACAATATATCACAAATATGTACATAATATATTTCAAACAAGTAGTATAACGAAACAAAAATAATTAATAATGTAAAATTACAGTACTTACTAAGAAATTCTGTGCATTTCCAACAAAGATCTACAATTATTGAATTAACACAACCAAAAACAATACTATATTTTTTTTATTTCTAGTTTCTACTAACCTGTAGGCGCAGGAGAGTATTGTGGGTACAATAGAACATGGTCAGGCGCGTGGGCAGATAACGCCAAAAGTTGCTGTTCGTGGAGTTCACGCAGTATATTACTTGGCAGCTCGTATACCTAAAATATTAAAAAAAAAGCCATGTCAATATTTTGTAACTTAGTAAAAAAAACTTGTAAAATATAAAACCAAATGTCATACCTGATCCCAATCAAGGCCCATTTCAAGAATTTCCGGAGTGATGATAGACGAGAAATCTGGGGACTCACAGCCAACCTGAAAAATTATTTTAGTAAACATCGTTGAAAGAAAATCAGGCTCATATTTATATTATTTTTACCCGACTACGCCTGCTATGTTTTTCGAGCGAACATTCATAGATACCTCACTTGCGTCTTAGTCGGGAAAATGAAACCGTACCCGAGCTTACACGTGGGTTGTACCCATAACAAACAGTTAGTCACTACACATTAGATAAATGTTTTCTTTTATTTACAAATAAACACAATAATTACCTGACATGGCTGGTTAGGTCCATGCGCGGCCACGTGCGCCGCGGCGGGCGGGGACAGTACGGGCGCGCGGTACACGCGCATGCTAGCCACCCGCAGCGTGCCCGTACTACCCGCACCGGATGCGCTCGCGTGCCCGAACACCACGTTCACCGGCGTCGGCTTACGTACCAGGATACCTATTGCAAACATATTATTAGTGGGTTCAAATTTAGATTGACCAACTTAGTCCGTATACCGTACTTTAGATCAATACTAAATAACACTCGATTTATTAATACCTCACTGCGCGATTCTAAAGATACTTTTGTTCAAAATATAAGTAGTTATTAAATATTTTTAAACCATAGTTACCTTGCACTGGTAGAAGTATAGTTTCGCACTCCCGTCCATCGATATATATTGTTACCTACAAACAACATTACAATTTACAATCATGTTTAAGAAACGAAAAATTAATTATTATACAACATGGTTCATATTTATTTTTTTATGTGATTTAATGAACTTACATGCAAATGGATGCGACGGCCAGTGACACGTTCGCGTACGTCGAAAGCCAGGCACGTGGTGCGACGTAGCGGCAGCGCACACGTGGAGCGCGCGACGCTCACGATGCGGTTGACGCGCGCTTCGGGCCGTGACAAGCGGACACTGAGGATTCCTACAACGGTCCAATTATAAAATACTAGCTGTTGCCCGCGACTTCGTCCGCGTGGACTTTAGTTTATAGTTTTTCCCCTACATCGATTGAATAGTTAACGCGCAAATCATAAAAGTATATTGTGTGGGACAATATACATTTATGATATGATAGATGTTCCGCGCGGCTTAGGAATGTCAAGGAAACCGTACATTTTTCCACAAAAAAGAAACCTGGGTCCTTTCACGTGGTCTATTCTTCATGTGTGCCAAATTACATAAAAATTGCTCCAGTAGTTTATTAAGATCTCCGTTTTTTCCACATTTTCCTCTTTTTTTCGCTTCTATTAGTTGTGGCGTAATAAAATATAGCCTATAGCCTTTGTCGACACACCTTAATGGGCTATCTAACACTGAAAGAATTTTTCAAATCCGACCAGTAGTTCCTGAGATTAGCGCGTTCAAATAAGCCCTTTCAAATAATTTAGCCCGTTTTTTCAACATTTTCCTCTATTTCTTCGCTTCTATTAGTCTTAGCGTGATAAAATATAGCCTATAGCCTTCCTCGATAAATGGGCTATCTAACATTGAAAGAATTTTTCTAATTGGACCAGCAGTTCCTGAGATTAGCGCGTTCAAATAAGTCCTTTCTAATAATTTCCTCCCGTTTTTTCCACATTTTCCACTATTTCTTTTTTTTATGCAATAAGGGGGCAAACGAGCAAATGGGTCACCTGATGGAAAGCAACTTCCGTCGCCCATGGACACTCGCAGCATCAGAAGAGCTGCAGGTGCGTTGCCGGCCTTTTAAGGGATTGGGCCTCCGGTAAACTCACTCACTCGGCGAAACACAGCGCAAGCGCTATTTCACGCCGGTTTTCTGTGAGGACGTGGTATTGCTCCGGTCGAGCCGGCCCATTCGTGCCGAAGCATGGCTCTCCCACGTCTAGATTTCTTCGCTCCTATTGGTCGTAGCGTAATAAAATATAGCCTATAGCCTTTCTCAATAAATGAACTGTCTAACACTGAAAGAATTTTTCAAATCGGACCAGTAGTTCCCGAGATTAGCGCGTTCAAATAAGCCCTTTCAAATATATTCCCGTTCCGTTTTTTTCCACATTTTCCTCTATTTCTTAGCTTCTATTAGTTTTAGCGTGATAAAATATAGCCTATAGCCTTCCTCTACAAAGGGGCTATCTAACACTGAGAGATTTTTTTAAATCGGATCAGTAGTTCCTGAGATTAGCGCGTTCAAACAAACAAACTCTTCCGCTTTATAATATTAGTATAGATGAATGCGTAAATATTATTGATGTATCACACATACAAGTAATACCTAGACAGCAAAAACGATTACTTTGTAACCAACTTAAAATAAGGACAATTTCCTTTTTTAATTTATTATTGAAAATACTTATATAGAGATAGAATTTGAATTCTACTTCTATAATTTTTTATAACCTTTTTTTTAAATAATAACTTAACTAGAAAATAATTGCCTTTTTTAAAAGTATAATTACCGCTTGTAAGGTCTGTCCAGAGCTCAAACATTAGAGAGTCGTGGCCCACTGAGAGTACATGCATGGGAATTGCGGCGCCACGCGGCGTGCCACGTATTACGGGCTCGTTCATATCATCCAGCCACTGTTCTGCCTCGTCTAAAATAATTAAAAAAAAACATTTACATGCTATTTTATCAATGCAACCATTTCTTTAACGTTATTATTAATATTATTACCTTTAGCTGGTGTTGGCGGCTGCAGTTGCAGCCAAGCCACTACAGCGAATCCCTGCGCCCAAGGCGCCCAGCCCGCACCGTCTACGCCACATCGCGCCGCGCCCACCGCCCACGGTGACACCACACCTGACAACGACAAAATAATATTTATACTTAACAAAAATCTATTTTTATGTATTCCATGAATGTGATAAAAATATAATATTGTATTGCGTACTCACCGGCACTCAAGTGTGACATATGCAGACGATGAGATTGTATCTCTGCTTGTTGACTGAAGGACGACGCGACAGACTCGTCGACTGGTAATTCATCTAAAAGTGTAATACTTTACATTAGTATTTAGGGTCCCGTAGTCAACAAGGAAGGAACCCTTATAGTTTCGGTCTGTCCGTCCGTCTGTCTGTCTGTCTGTCCGCGGTTTTGCTCAGACTATAGGACCTACAAAACTGTAATTTGGCATGAATGCACATATTAATGATGTCGACAAAATGGTACGAGAAATCTTAAAAAAAATTTTTTATGGTACATACCTTCCCTACACATCAAGCAGGGATGATTTTTTTTCGCGTCTACCTCATTGTGTGGGGTGTCGTTGGATAGGTTTTTTAAAGTGAATAAATTTGTTAGAGTACAGTGTGTCCCCCCCCCTCCCCCCTTTCTACCAGCTAAACGGTTGGTTCTGGAAATGTGAAAAAATTCACAGCAGTAGGAAATATGCTGAATTTAAAAGGGAAACTATCACGGCTAAAAATACTTCATAAGTTATTGAGTAATAGTCGATCAACTAAAAAAATATATTCGGCGAAATACAAAGGAACTTTTCGTTCAAATTACTTTGAAAGTAACTGAGATGATGTTGTTAGTAGTGTAAAATACGTTATTATAAATATACCATCGAGGAAATTGATTCCTATGCAGTAGAGAGACCAACGTCATTTGGTCGATCATGTCAATTCAATGTTAATTATTGTGATCTGTCGGCTGGGTTTGACGTAATGCGATCAAACTACGTAGGTCCCCCATCTGCATAGGAATCAACTTCTCTGATAGTACATTCATTGACCATACAAAATTTAAAAAAAAACTAGCGGTACTACCGCGGGACCCTTTATTGCGCGTGGCCCGACACGCACTTGGCCAGTTTTTATAATAATTTATAAGTTGTACGGTACTTGTATATTATACTCACTCACACAAACTAGTGATAATTATTATTATGATGGGTACTGGTATGATAAAAAAAAGCTTCTACACGAAGTTACAAAAAACTCAAGATGTTTTCTCAGTATATCTTATTATTACATTCCAAATACGAACCGGGCTCAGGCGTCAAAGTGACGGGGAAGAGCAGCTCATGATCGGGCGCGTGCGGTCGTTGCTGCGTCAACAGCCGCTGTAGCGCACGCAGCAGCGGCGTCAGCGGCGGGCGCGGCGCCGCGAACAGTCGCAGCAGCGCTGACAGCTCCCGCGTCGACAGGCGACGTCGCGCCGCGCCTACCACCAGCGATAGCACCGCACGCTGCAAATCTGTAACGTCACATTTACATTAATTAGACAGTGTCTATCTCAACCTTTGTGGCCTGTTTGGCGTTTGCGGTACTAGGTACAGTTTTGAAAACTGACAATAAATTAATAATTTTTCGACCCTTTCCTATCTACCACTAGACAGATCACCGTATCAATCGGTCCTTGTCGTATATTATACTTAAAGTCCCACATTAAAATAAAATACCTACCTTGTAGATCTTTGTGCTGTTGTGACAGCAAACGCGTGGCGGGAGCCCGGGGCGCCAGCAGGCGGCCCAGCAGCGGCGGGGAGTCCCCGGGCGCCGTGTCCGCCCCCTCGCCCTCGGCGCCCGCCCCCCACGCGCGCGCCAGCCCCGCGCACACACGCTCTAACTCTTCCACGCTCTTGTTTCGACTCTCCACTGAGCATTTCTCTCCCAGCAAACTATTTAAATATAGAAAATGAAAGCTTGTTATTTAACACTAGTCGTTTCATACGAATCCCCACAGAAAATCTGCGGAAACTCGCCATCCATATTTTCGCGCACAAGAAGTAGCCTATGTCCTATCCCATTAGTCGTATCCCATATTACAGAGTCTACTCAATATTTCTTCCAAATTACACAAAAATCGGTCCAGTAGTTCGAAATGGGCTCGCTCAAACAAAGTATTCTGTTTTATAATGTTAGTATGGATAATTTCTAAGTCTACAGGCGGCTCTAGGGGGTGGCGAACAGGGCAGTCACTCGGGGCCTCGCTGTACCTTCCGCCCGGGGCCTCGCGATGGATAAGGCCGCCTGCACTGTCTACATTTTCCTCTTGTGGGGGATTATATATTTTTTAAGGAAAGCCATTCGTACCCGTCAATGAGCTGCGACACGATGTCGACGACGATGACGCACAGCTCGGGGTGCGCGAGCTCGCCGTGACGGTCGTACTCCGGGCACTCCACGTCGAAACACGCGCCATTCGGGGAACCTGATATTTGTTACAGTTTTAGTAAAATAATTGAAATCATAATCATTGATTCACTTCTTTTGGTACCAATCATCTAGCTTGCAAAACAAAAAAATCCATTAGAGATAAACTACGATAACATGGCGCGCCCCTCCAAATTAATATTTCAATGTGTGTAGTCACATCCTTGAAAGAGTTTGTATGTAGTAAGTATTCAACCAATCAAGCAGTACTCGTAATATTTCACTTAATGTCACTTATACCAAGATTTGTTGGTCAACTAATCATAATCAAAGAGAATATAATCACTACGTATCATAACTAGCCGACCACGCAAGACAACGCACTTCAAACGTTTTGAATTTTGGAGGGGCGCGCCATGTCATCGTAGTTTATCTCTACATGTAAACTCAAAATATTGTTTATCATCTCGGAAGTGGGTACACTTACTGGTGACGGCGTCGAGGGCTGACAGTGGATCTATAACGTTTTTCATTTTGATCGACGCTAGGAAATCTAGCTTTCCAATCTCAACGTCCGCCTGCAACAAAAACACTTTTTAAATGCTGAGAAAGTTTAAGTACCCATTGTAATAAATAATAATAATTTTATCCATATTACTTAGGTATTAAAAAAAGGAGTAAAGGAGATGCACTCTTCTGCTGTTTATCACTTAATTAAAACTCGATTAAGATTATTTGATTCCATGTTCACAGAATTTGCATACTATTGAACTTAAGCTCATTTTCATCACTTTTATGTATATGTCGCAGTCGACTGGTTAAAATAGCCATTCAATCAAACAGCTAGCCCTTTGACTGATCAACTTTTTGATTGAATTTTTAAGTCGCTTAAAACGTTCAACACTACAGCTGCTTCAAAAGCCGCCGTTTGATTGAATTAGTTCAACGCTCACGACATATATAAGCAACTTCCTAACTTGGAAATCCAAAGCCTTTACCTCATATCCATCGTCCCGTTGCAGCCTGGGGTCGCTGTGTTCGCTTGCGTAGGGGCCTGTGGCGCTGTCCTCGCTCGAAGAGCACTCCGAACTGCCGCCCGACGGACAAAACAGGGGAGGAACCTGCCAATGTTTATTGAACATTAGTAAGTAATAATTATTATTACCGCCATCTAACACTTCTACTAATGGGGTTCGGCACTGAGCATAATAACTCGTGATCAAAATTTCGCTCATTATAATTATTGTAATATGAATTTAAAAAAAAAAGTCTTAATATTTTGTGACGTTAACAACTAATGATAAATCTGTAAAGTTAAATAGCACTGCCACAACAAAAATATTTATTAATAAATATTTTGACCACGAGTACATTTGCTGTTTATTTCAGGAGTTTGGTCAGCTCTGGAAGCTTTTATAAATAGTTTTAGTATGTACAAGTTTACGAAACCATTCCAACAATAAAGAATTAGCTGTCCGGACTCCCGCCTCCCGACTCCCGTGGGTCGTGGCGTGTTTTCATCTAGGCTACATATAAATAGGATGTCAGTCCTACAAAATCTCACCAACAATGTAATTTTTTTAACTTTGTTGGATAACAAAGGCAATTAAGTAGTTAAAGACAAAGCGAAAATTGGTATGAAGACGTTTCGTCGTATAGCCGAAGCCAGCTAACTACTCAAATGCGCAGTTTAAACTGTAAGCCAGGTCACGGGCACTGGATAGTCTATACTCTATAGATAGATTGGTTTATTACTATAACAGAATACTTGCGAGATTATGGAGTAAGAACCCGAAGCCTGATTAGCTTCATAGCTAAATAACTAATAAGTTAATCTCTCGAGACGACACTGCATTCACCTGATAGAACATACCAATTCAGTATGGGTTTAGTATAATAGTATATAAATAGGAGTGGAGGAGGTCTATATACGAGTAGAACTAATTAAAGCCATCTACAAAGAAAGTAAAAGCCGCATCAAACTAGAGTCAACTGGAAACCCATTCCCAATTGATAGAGGCGCAAGACAAGGAGACCCACTATCTCCTAAACTGTTCAACTCTGTGCTGGAACACACATTTAGGCGATTGAACTGGGATAACTATGGGATTCTAATCAATGGTGCTCGCCTTAACCATTTGAGATTTGCCGATGACATTGTCATACTAGAAGAAGACCCTAAGAATCTTAGGGTCTAGTATCTTAGGCTAAGATACTAGAACACAGGATAAAAGATAAACATAGACAAAACCAAGCTAATGACCAACTCGACAGAAGTCCACATAGAGGCCTGTGGAACTAAACTTGAATATGTGAAAGAATATGTATACTTAGGACAAATTATATCCCCAGAAGACCCTATGTCTAAGGAAATAAACAAAAGAATAGCCTGTGGCTGGAAGATATACTGGTCGTTGAAAGAAATTATGAAGAACCAAGACCTAGGCATACACATCAAGAGAAAAACTTTCAACACATTTATTCTCCCCTGTATGACATACGGGTGTGAAACATGGACACTAACGAACAAACACAGAGAGTTACTAGCCAAAACTGAAAGAGCAATGGAAAGAAGCATGTTGGGAATCAGGCTTAGCGACAGAATCCAAAGCTCAGAAATAAGAAAAAGACAAAAGTAACAGACATAATAACACGCATAGATCATTTGAAATGGAGTTGGACCAGGCACATGTTGCGTTGCAAATTATTCAAGTGGAGCAAGCAAGTAACCTTATGGTATCCCAGAGGAGACACCAGAAGACAGGGGCGTCCGAAGACAAGATGGAGTGACGATATCCGCTTAACTCTAGGACCATACTGGACCAGAGCAGCGGAAGACCGAGATCATTGGAGAGAGCTGGAGGAGGCCTATGCCAAGAGGCACACCGAAATGCGAGATATAATCTAACAAAAATTACCAATTCTAACCAAAATGTAAAACGTATATTTCGGAATAAAAGGGCTAATTATTATAATAGTCTATCTGTCTGTAAGCAACCAGCAAAAGGTCTACCAAAATAATGCCTAAGAAAATTCTTGTCTACTCTCGTATGGATGATTTGAAGTCTAAAATCGTTCTGCGAATGGTTAAAACTTAAAACGTTGCCTTGGGTGTGGCCATTCCGATAGACTATAGAGGGCTCGTGTGGTGTGATTAATATTAATTATTATTAGTTACGCCAATTACCAAATCCGACAAACGAAATCATTTTATCGGAGTCGCGGGCAACAGCTAGTATAAAGTTATATATAACTTAAAAGTCACAAGATGACCCCCGCAACTCCGTTGCGCCAAAATTCGTCATATAAGCTACTGTGGGATATGTGCGTGGAGGCCAAAGGAAGATCTTCCGACCGAGCGAGGTGGTATGCTCGGTCAGGCCGGAGCTCGCGTGATACATTTCAGCTGTCGTATATAATTAATACCGGCGCGCTTAGAAAGTTCGATAGCGCGATGCAGGAATGTTTGGCGAATTGTGGGTACCGCCACACTGCTTTGTATGATAGATTCACACGACAGATTTAGGTATTATAGGGTATTATAATATGTATCATTGTAATTGCTCATCTTACATCTAAGACAAGGTTTATCATCTTGATGTTGAAGGACGCAGATAACTAACACGGTTATTAAGGCATCAAGCAATTAATATAGAATTAAGAGTAGTGATGAGCAAAATGAGTCTTGGTCTTGCAGTCTTAGTCTTGGTCTTGCAAAAATTGCAAGACCAAGACCAAGACCAAGACTAACCTAAGACTAGCAAGACCAAGACCAAGACTAGGTGTGCAAGAACAAGACCAAGACCAAGACCGACTATGCAAGAGTCTTGCTCCATGCAAGACTCTTGCTAAAAAAATTTGCTTAGTCGCAGCGACTATAATATTCATGAAATAAAATATTTATAACAATATAATATCTACTTAACATTAATTTTAAGTTCTTTTGATACAGCCTGGAAACAGGCAGACGAACAGGCAGTGATGTGTAAGTAATTGGGTCCCATTTTTACCCTTTTGATTATGTAACCATGCATTTAAAGTTCTAACTAAAAATTTGGGAATATACGTAATACGTGGCGGCCGAAAAGGAAGATCTTTCAACCGAGATAGAGAGAGTCCGAAAATCCGGCCAAGTGCGAGTTGGACTCGCTCATGAAGGGTTCCGACTCCGCAGCAGCAAAAAGGTTTATTATGAAATTATATTATGAAATTAAAAGGTTTTTGATTTATTTTTATATTTCAGTTGATTTAATGAAAGTTAAATTATTAAGGTTTTATTAAATTATTAAGGTATTTACCATTTATGACGTATAAAAAAACTACTTGCTAGTTCTCGTTCAAACCAATTCTCCTTTGTAGTTTTTATAGTAATGTAGTTTTAATAGTAAATACGTAACGTCACTCGTCATACCACTTTGGAAGAGTCTCTCTCGCAAACTATTCAGGTTAGAAGAAAATGATATTAGAAATCTCAATTAGATTTTGAAAGACCTATTAATAGATACCCCACACGCATAGGCTTGATGAGCAAAAACTTGAGAGGTGTCAAGGGACACCCGGATGGAACGAAGTTATTTCTCCCGCAACTCTGTTGCGCCAATATTCGTTTATCGTGCAAAAACCGTACATTTTTTCCGGGATAAAAAGTATTCTATGTCCTTTCCTGGGCCTCAAAGTATCTCCATGCCAACTTTCAGGAAAATCGGTTCAGCGGTTTGAGCGTGAAGAGGTAACAGACAGACAGACAAACACACTTTCGCATTTATAATATTAGTATGGATGTACAAAAAACCCGTATACATTACAAAAAAAGAAAAAATCATAACTGGCTTTCTTTCGATGAGAGAGAGAGAGAGACCGACAGAGAAAGACGTGCACGACGCACGGCTTATAACTATAGCAAAAAGCACAGACATAGATCAAGATAGATACAAACAGTGGCAAAAAGTGTCGTTACAACTTTTTCCGTCTAGCCCCATTTCGCAATGCGCGATAACTTCGTTCCTAAAAATAATTTTTTTTTTCAGTTGTACCTATGGGGACCCCTAAAATTTTTAATAATTTTTCTATTTTTGTATCAAAATCTTAATGCGGTTCACATAATTACTACACCTACATACCAAGTTTCAATTGTATAGCTCTTATAGTTTCGGAGAAAAGTGGCTGTGACATATGGACGGACAGACAGACAGACAGATATGACGAATCTATAAGGGTTCTGTTTTTTGCCATTTGGCTACGGAAACCTAAAAATAAAAAAGTTATTATTTTTCAAAATTTTCATTTTTCTTAAGGACATTATTGCTGCTAGAAGATCAGCCTATGCTGAGTTGGCTCTCGACTTTTCATTAGTATTTTCAATTCAAGAACCATTCTCATATCAAGTTAAGATAATATTATGATCATCATCAGCTAACTTCTAATAACTTAGGTTTGAAAATGTTTTTTCGAGAAAATGAAAACGTTTACAAAAAGTTTAGAAAAATGTTTGCAAGAGTCTTGCTTTTTGCAAGACCAAGAACAAGACCAAGACCAGACAGATTTAAGCAAGACCAAGACCAAGACTGCACAAGCAAGAACAAGACCAAGACCAAGACTGGTCGAGTCTTGGTCTTGGTCTTGCTTTGCTCATCACTAATTAAGAGTAACAACCTACTTTGAAGTACGACAGTCGTTCGACGACATAATAATATTATGTTATACACACTTTACAATATCAAATTGTTAGCCAGCTAATGCACATTTATTCTACATTCAATTTTAAAAGTAAAATAAGACAGACGATCCTAAAGATACATAATAAATATTACAACGTACAAAGGGACGGAAAACATTAAAATTAATGACCCAAAGATTGGGTTGCTAAGCAAGCGAGCCGATAGGGTCTAGGAAAGGGCCACACCAAAAGGACGAAAGAAAAGGCTTTTAAAACATATCGCTATCGTAAACGTGACGCTGACAATACGTAAGCGTAGGTGTCGTCTAAACCAGTTATAAGTATATTTTACACCACCTTAGAACAGTGTGGGTAAAGAACACTAAATCACAATAACAATAATTATGGTAATTATGCAAACTGTGAGACTTTTATAGGTGTAATTTATTTATTCCGTTATGATGATAATATCTTCAGCTATAGTAGTGGCCTACTAGGAAATATTTGTGCTGTTCACTGTTGCCGGTTTTAGATACTAATAATATATTTAATATGTAATGTATAATGAATATTGTATACGTGTTACGCTCAAAGACCGAAATCGCTCAGTGAGCGAAAAAATAGCTCACAACGCGTTGTGGTAACAGTGAAACAGCCACGACGCGAATTTCGCGTCGTGGCTCTAATGAAAACGACCACGACGCGTTCTGGCAATCACAAAAAGACCAAAACGCGAAATTCGTGTCGTGGCTGATATGCTATTCGTTTTTCTTAATTTGTTCTTGATTGATTAATCGTCCATAGGTTTAGAAGATTATAATATTGAATTACCACGCGTACTACAAAATATTTTTTCTTTTACTAAATTACTGCATAACATGTAAATTATCTGTTGAAAATGATTTTGACCAGCCTTTTTATATGTTTAGTTTTTTATGTGTTTTAAATGTGACATATTCTATAATGTGACTTTTTCTAGAGAAAAAATAGTGTATGAAAAAAATGGTGTAATGAGAACATGTGTAACGAGAAAAATAAATATAATATAAAGAGTACACGAGTTTATTTAATGAGTTGAGCTATTTTGTTCATTATCATTATTATTTATAAAATATCCAGTTCCATATAACTATCCGTACAGACAGACAGACAGACAGTAATAATATTAGTACGGATAGTACGGAACTATGGATATTTTATGAATAATAATATTAAACACGTTATGCAGTGATTTAGTAAAAGAAAAAATATTTTGTAGTACGCGTGGTAATTCAAATTTGATCTTCCATACCTATGGACGATTAATCAATCAAGAACAAATCAACAAAAACGAATAACATATCAGCTACGACACGAATTTCGCGTTATGGTCTTTTTGTGATTGCCAGAACGCGTCGTGGCCGTTTTCATTAGGGCCACAACGCGAATTTCGCGTCGTGGCTGTTTCACTGTAACCACAACGCGTTGTGAGCTATTTATTCGCTCACTGAGCGATTTCGGTCTTTGAGCGTAACATACGTGTAGTGTATGTCCAATAAAGACATACATGCATTGTCTCGTGTGTATGTATACAATGGTACAGACGTCAGAATCACGAGAGCCGCAGGTGAGCGTGGACGTTGTGTATGTTGTGTGCGTGCATTGCCGAGCCAGTGCTAACCGCCGGAAATAGCAGTTCCTACAAGTGGCGACGAGATAAAAGGTAAGTTTTTCATTTTTAAAAAAGAGAGAGAGAAAAGATAATAAATGCGCAGCAATTTATCGATTGATCGATTTTACATCGATTCTACGCACAAGAATATCGTCTGTTCAAACTTCAATATTATGATACCGTAAATGTACGGAGCATAATAATATAATATCAATAACTATAGTGGTGCGCCCCGGTTCCGCCCGTAGTACATGCATGGCCTGTTGCCTATACAATAATAGGTAGTAGGAATTTTTGGAATTGGTCCAGTGGTTCCCCGGATTGTCCCGTTCGGACATACTGAGGTTTCAGCCTTATAATATTAGTATACATTTTCATAAAACATCCGTATTAACAATAAGCAAGAGACCTCACTCATTGTTTATTGTATTGTATGTTTACGAACGAGCTGCGGCGTGAAATGTACTTACAAGGGACAAGGGACCGGTCACCGGCTAGCTTATAAACATTACAATCAGACTGTGTAAACAACTTCGAACTATGAAGTATGAACAGCTATAATTTGAACGTGTTTATTTAAGTATATTATTAAGATGGTGTACCTGCATTAACAATACACATATTTAGTTTTGAAATTTTAAATACGCTGGCAAGAATTTGGTTATTTTATATCTACCACTATAGGTTTTTAAATGCTGTACCTGCCTTATTGGGAGAATATAATATGTATTTCAATTACATAATAATAAACTAATAGACTAATTAATATTATGGGTAAATAAATTCTACATGCCCATATCGCACATTAGGAACTGTTTGATGTGGAGTAGACCTTTATCAAATTTGGAATGGGTTGGCATAAAGTCGACCTCCATTGAATTAGAAAATTGGTTGGCATAAAGTCGACCTCCATTAAATTGGAAATTGGTTGGAATAAATTCGACCTCCATTAAATTGGGAATTACATTCGTTGGACGAAGTCTAATGAATTTTGGTTAAGCTACCTCCATTAAATTGGGAACAGCTAAATGGCATAAAGTTGACCTCCATTAAATTGGGAATTACACTCGTTGGACGAAGTCTAATGAATTTTGGTTAAGCTACCTCTATTAAATTGGAAACAGCTAATTGGTTGGCATAAAGTCGACCTCCATTAAATTGGGAACTGGTTGGCATAAAGTTGACCTCCATTAAATTGGGAATTGGTTGGCATAAATTCGACCTCCATTAAATTGGGAATTGGTTGACGAAAGTTGACCTCCATTAAATTGGGAATTACATTCGTTGGACGACGTCTAATGAATTTTGGTTAAGCTACCTCCATTAAATTGGGAACAGCTAAAGTTAGTATCAACGTTTTCGTTATTTCAGGTCACCCCAACGGGACTTAAGATAAAAGATGGCTAATCCATTGCCACCTTTAGATGGATTAGATGTGGAAGGAGACAATGCCTCAGTTGGGCATCGCTGGGAGAAATGGAAAAGAGCTTTACTTATATATCTCGATGCTTCTGATATAAACACACCACAGAAGAAAAGGGCGACGCTGTTGCACTTCGGAGGGACTAACCTTCAGGAGATATAATATTACAATTTGCCTGGGGCTCATATCGAAGCCACCGAAAATGTTGACGTTTTCAAAGTCGCCATCGAAAAATTGGATGAATTTTTCCTCCCAAAACAAAACCGAGTATACGAACGGCACGTTTTTCGACTCATAAAGCAGGAAGAAGGAGAAAAATTTGAGCGATTCTTGCTTCGGCTTCGGAAACAAGCAGATAAGTGTAATTTTGATAAAAAAGATGACCATCTTATCGATCAGATAACCGAAAAATGTACTTCTACAGATTTACGGAAAAAAATCCTGACCATTGGTGATTGCATTACCCTTGATAAAATTGTAACTGAAGCAAACACACTAGAGATTGTCAATGACCAAATGGAAAATTATGGAAATAAGAAACAAGAAGTTCCAGAAGTAAACGCAATATTTAACAAGAGGGAAGAAATAAATAAGAATAGACAAAAGTACATTAAGAACAAGATGAAACCTTGTGGTAGGTGCGGGAACAGAAAACATCAGTCCGAAGACGACGACTGTCCAGCAAAAAGGAAAACATGCCACCAATGTAACAAGATTGGACATTTTCGCCAATATTGCAGATCAGTGAAGCCAGCTACAAAAAGGAGAATTGACGAGAAATACGATAACTCAGAACGAAATAAAAAGAAAAGAATAGAGGTGGATTATGTATTTAACGTCAACAATGATGCGACTGTCAAGTGCATCGTAGGTGGTGTAAAGCTTGACATGCTCGTCGACTCTGGCTGTAGAGTCAACCTTATAACTCAAAACACCTGGAATGTCCTGAAAAAGGAGAAAGTGAGAATTGAAAATCCAATAAAAAACCCTGATAAGACCCTATTTGCCTACGGTAGCAATACTCCTCTCAGCATTAGTGGTTCTTTTGAAACTACAATTGGAATCAATGACCGCGAAGAACACGCAAAAGTATACGTGGTTTTAGAAGGTACTCGAGACTTGCTAGGAAAAGAAACAGCCACACGTTTAGGTGTTTTGAAGATTGGTATGGAAGTTAACAAAATTGGAGAAATGCCAATTCCTCTACCAAGTGGGCCATTTCCTAAAATGAAAGACATTTTAGTGGAAATCCCTATAGACGAATCAGTTAAGCCGGTATCACAACCCTATCGACGTATACCTATACCACTGGAAGCCAAAGTGGGTCTCAAAATTCAGGAGCTGCTGAATTCTGACATCATTGAAGAAGTGCATGGAGCTTCGAGATGGGTTTCTCCAATGGTGCCAATACTAAAAGAAAATGGCGATATACGTCTGTGCGTTGACATGCGACGTGCCAACACCGCCATCATGCGAGAGAATCATCCTCTTCCTTGTATGGACCAACTGTTACCGAAAATTGGCAAAGCCAAATACTTTAGCAAATTGGACATAAAAAATGCATTCCATCAGCTTGAACTACATCCAGACTGTAGATACATTACAACCTTTATTACAACGAAAGGACTTTATCAATACAAAAGATTAATGTTCGGGATCAGCTGTGCCCCTGAAATTTTTCAAAAAGTAATGGAGAAGATTTTAGTGAAGTGCGACGGTGTCGTCAACTTCATTGATGACATTTTGGTCTATGGAAACGACGCAGAACAACATGATCTAAGACTTAAAGAGGTTTTAAATGTTCTTAAAGGGAATAATATTATGCTCAACAAAGGAAAATGCATTTACAAAGTAGAAAAGGTCAATTTTTTGGGACATGAGTTAATGTCAACAGGCGTGAAACCTCTTGCAAAATACATCGAGAGCGTTACAAACTTTAGAACCCCTGCCACTGTTGAAGAGTTACAAAGTTTTCTGGGCCTCATTAACTATGTCAACAAGTGGATACCACATCTCGCTACAAAGACAGAACCCTTAAAAGAGTTGTTACGAAAGAAACTCGGAAAAAATGCCGAGCTCAAACCATATTGGTCTGAACAGCAGGACAAAGCTTTTGAAAATTTGAAGAAAGTTTTAATCGATATTCAGTCATTGGGATATTATGACGTCAATGATAAGACCCAAATCATCGCAGATGCAAGCCCAGTTGGACTTGGCGCTGTTCTGGTACAAGTGGACACAAGGGGACCACGAATAATCGCATATGGAAACCGGACATTAACAGAATGCGAAAGGAAGTATAGCCAAACTGAAAAGGAGGCTCTAGCCCTTGTTTGGTCAGTCGAGCATTTTAATATATTCGTGTTCGGTAAAGAATTTGATTTAGTGACGGATCACAAGCCTCTGGAGATTTTATTTGGAAAAAACTCAAAACCGTGTGCTCGAATAGAGCGTTGGGTACTCAGATTACAATCGTACAAATATAGAGTTATTTACAAACCAGGAAAAACTAACATAGCTGATCCCTTGTCCAGGCTTTGCAACTACTCGGAAAACTTTCAAAAAGGAGAAGACGTTCACGTACACCAGATAGTTGAACAATGCAGACCACATGCAGTAGCAATGCGTGATATAATTGAAGTTTCCGGGAGTGACAAAGATATCTGCGATGTAAAGAAGGGTTTATATAATCAAGAATGGAGCGAAGCTGTAAAAGGCTATAAAATTTTTGAAAATGAGCTCTGTTTCTACGGAAACATTTTACTGCGAGGGAACCGAATAATGATACCAAAGGAACTACGAAAAAATGTACTTGATGCTGCACATGAAGGCCATCCAGGTATCGTGGCGATGAAAGGTCGTTTGAGATCAAAGGTTTGGTGGCCTAGAATTGACAAAGACGCAGAGAATCTGGTAAAGTCTTGCAAATGCTGCACCTTGGTAAGTTTACCAAATCCTCCTGCACCTATGAAGCGCCGTGAAATGCCTTCGGCTCCTTGGATTGACGTTGCAATGGACTTACTCGGTCCACTGCCTAACCAGGACTATCTATTAGTGATTGTTGACTATTACAGTCGCTACAAAGAGGTAAAGATCACGAAAGCAATTACAAGCTCCCAGATTATAAAATTACTCAAGGAAATTTTTAGCAGATTAGGATATCCAATTTCAATTACTGCAGACAATGGAAAGCAATTTGTGAGCGACGAATTCAGATCATTTTGTAAGAAATGCAATATTGTACTTTATAATACAATCCCGTACTGGCCACAGCAGAATGGTGAAGTTGAGAGGCAGAACAGAGACATCTTAAAACGTTTGAAGATCAGCCAAATAGAAAAAAAAGATATCAAAGAAAGTTTATGGGAATATCTTATGATGTACAACAGTACACCCCACACTACCACTGGCAAATCCCCTTCAGAGCTGTTTTTCAAACGTCAAAACAGAGACAAGATTCCATCATTTGACAAAATAGAGAATCCGGAAGTTGAGGCGGATGTACGAGACAGAGACAGGATCCAAAAGGAAAGAGGAAGGGAGTATGGAGACAGAAAAAGGCAAGCTGCTGATCCATGTTTAAATGAAGGTGATAAAGTGTATGTTAAGAATATGGAGAAAACCAACAAGCTCAGCCCTAATTTCAACCCTACTCCTCACACAGTCGAAAGTTCTGATCATGGAGATATCACAGTTAGAAACGATGAGACCGGACAGGTATTGAGAAGGAACGTGGTACACTTGAAAAAGATACATGGCGAGTGGACAGCAGTAGAACCAGGATCTGGAGATACTTCTAATGAAGCCTAATATTTTAAGTATTCATCTGTTTGTTTAATTATATGTATCTGATTGAATGATGTTGTAGATTGAAGAAGCTTAAATAATATATTCATATTTAGTTTGAAACCTGTTGTTTAATTTATAAACAAGGGAGGGATGTAGTGTATGTCCAATAAAGACATACATGCATTGTCTCGTGTGTATGTATACAATGGTACAGACGTCAGAATCACGAGAGCCGCAGGTGAGCGTGGACGTTGTGTATGTTGTGTGCGTGCATTGCCGAGCCAGTGCTAACCGCCGGAAATAGCAGTTCCTACAATACGTATAAATTTCGCTAAGTTTATGAATCAGAAAATGCGCATCATCCATTAAAATATTACAATGTGTCAACCTGTCTAGTTTTCTGTCTATCTGTTGATTCCGTTTGCCTCTTCACGTTTTAACCACTAGAATGATTTTAATAAAATTTGGTTTAGTGATACTTGGAGAATGGAGACCCAGGAAAGGACACAGAATAGTTTTTATGGTGAAGAAAAATACGGTTCCTGCGCCATAAGCGAAGTTGTGTGTCCACACTTCCAGAATGGCTGTTCTAGAGAAAGATGAAACGAGATGCAATTACTGATCCCTACAAACGGAAGAGCACTTATAGCCAATTGCATTCTCAATTACGGGTGTCCCAACCATTTCTTATAGGTCCGTCTGTAGTCTGTACATGGTTCAAGGTTCTTGGCACTTCTGCAATCTTGGATGTATCTTAATTTAAACCTACCTCATTGATAATATCAAATCCACATGGTGTGTGCAGTGTAGGGTTGGTTGTGTTGGTTATTGAAACGAAGTTCTTTATGGCGCGTTCAGCGTTGCGATAGGAGGCTAGACGGAACTACAGGTCTTGACCCCGACACTTTTTTATTAGTACCTGCATAGTAGGGGCAGAGGGCGTTGAAAGTATTCATGTGCGTCAACTAGATAAAGGGGTACGAAGATTTTGGCCGACCTACTGTCCGCCATTGTGTTTTTTCGCGTTCACGAATATTTTTTTCAAAAATGGATAGCTAACATCAATACAAACAAAAAATTATCTTGGAGAAAACCACGTAAAGTGTCACATTTCGAAGATATGAGCTGCCAAAAAACACAATGGCGGATAGTAGGTCAGCCAGGCTCCATATGAAAATCTTCATACCCCTTTACTACAATTCCACAAAAGTGTCGTTGTTAGTATTCATGGGCGATGGGCGAGTCAATAGATGGTGCCTTTTTAACCGACTTCCAAAAAGGAGGAGGTTATATTATGTTCGTCTGTTTATATTGCTTTTTGTTATAACTTCGTTCCATCCGGGTGTCCCTTGACACCTCGCAAGTTTCTATTGGTAATATGTACTTATAAAACTCTAAAGGTACAATTCCGTGCATCGCGATCGATCGCGGTCGCGCACGACCTACGACTGTCGTCGGACGCTCGCGATCATAGTCAGTGTAAGAAAATGTATGGCACCGCTTCCGAGGCCCGCGACAGACGCGCGCGACCGTGTCATATAACTTTGACACGGTCGCGCGGGGCCTACGACTGTCGTCGGTCGCGCGCGTCTATCATAACTTCAAGACACGATCGCGCGGTCTACGACAGTCGTCGTCGGTCGCGCGCGTCTGTCGCGGGCCTCGGAAGCGGTGCCATACATTTTCATACACTGACTATGGTCGCGAGCATCCGACGACAGTCGCAGGTCGTGCGCGACCGCGATCGATCGCGATGCACGGAATTGTACCTTTAGGATAACAAATGTTATTTTAAGAAATTAAAAATTAATTTTTACAGTATTTTGTGCCCTTCATTTTTAAATTCCAAAATCACTTATAAAGGTATTTTTATGCTTTATATCCCTTCCGGAACAGTAAAAGAGATTGAATAATACAAGGTGGCCCGTGGCATTTATAATGGGTATGTCAAAACATCCCCAAAAAAAACGTCTCACGCAATTTATGACGCGCGGACGCCCCTTATCATTAATCCGATGTAAATGAATTTCCTTAAAAGAACAAAGTCAAGAAATTATAGACATAACCTTGGGGGGAAACTTCAAAACATTATTATTAAACTCGGTATAATTAACATAGCGAGGTCTTACTATTGCGCCATCATTAAAGGTGAGATACAAGTAACATGTAACTGTTTCTCAAGGAATAAGTATGTTATTTTGTTCCGTTCATCATAAACAACTAATTGTCTATACTGTACCGTACTCGGCGGAACGAGGCGGTAGCGGTCATTGACCTTTTTAGTCTATGCGCTAGATAAAAATGTATTAAGAATATTTAAGAATAAAATTGACCTCTTATAAAGACACAGATTATTACAGATTCATCGGAAAACCTCTTGGTAACTCTTAGAATGATAATCTCCAACTTTTTGACCGTGTTCAAACCAAACTGACTGTAAGCCGCCGAATGTGAGCAGGCTCACTGTGAGCCCCAGTGTGAACGTGAAAATAAACTGTATTTTTCGTTCACACTATGCTGACTATACGCTATATAGCTGACGTAGCTCAAAGACTTCTAATTAAACTGAGGTTTCAATAGAATTATCCTCTCTAGTAGCCCCAGTTTAAATAGAAGTCTTTGACGTAGCTACACGTAGCCATCCGCGTCTGCGGAACGTAGTGACGTACTATATTCGGCCGCCGAATGTCCGCGCATACGCCTAGCAAAATAACGTATTATCGGTTAGGTGTGAACGAAAAAGTGAATATTATGTATGGAAATATGTACAATAAACTGCGAACGTTCGCTCACTTTCAGCGGCTGACAGTCAGTTTAGATTTGAAAACAGCCTTTATGAGTTCGAAGTGATATGCTTCCCCACTTTCAGGTCACATCGAGTATGCAAAATACGATATCGCCCTTAGACTAGGAACATCTGACACTTAATTGTCAATCGGGGTTTGTATATAGAAAATTACAAGTTTTTTTGACAGGGAGTCAATGACCGCTACTGTCTCGATTCCCCGAGTACACCTTAGTACAATATTTTTGATATTCTTTTGGAAAAATATCTGACTTCTGACGATGGAAAACAGTATTGGTGTCGTGTCGATATTACACGAACTATTTCGAGACAATTTTGAGTTTTGACCCCCTCATAACTCAAAAAATATTAAACATAAACTTGTCAAATTTGGATAATACATATAACATAACTATTACTAATGCAATTAAGTAATCTGTGCTTTAGAGCTTAACAGGAACAAATAAAGTAACGTAAGTGAAGACACTAACTTTGTAATTGGGCAAAAAAGGTTTGCGATGAATGCGTTTGTTAGGGTTCCGTACCCAAAGGGTAAAAACGGGACCCTATTACTGAGACTTCGATGTCTGTCCGTCTGTACGTCTGTCTGTCCGTCTGTCTCCAGGCTGTAACTCAAGAATGGTAATAGCTAGAGAGTTGAAATTTTCACAGATTATGTATTTCTGTTGCCGCTATAACAACAAATACTAAAAACAAAATAAATTAAATATTTAAGGGGGGCTCCCATACAACAAACGTGGTTTTTCAAACACTTTTTGCTCGGTATCAATGATGACAACAGGTAGGCATTTGAAATAATTTCTTAATACTTTAATAATTTTATAAAGAATAAAGAGCATTACAATTATAAAAAAAATCCTGATATTTTGACGGTTGAATTTTCAATTGAAAATTAGGGTATTTTTTCAATATAAATTCAAAATAAGGTGAAAAAATAAATATTTCTAATCAAATAAATGACAGCGTATTTGGGACTTAAAAATGTAAGTTATGACCAAATTTCGTGAAAAAAAAAATTTTTGTAAAAGATATAAATAAAAAACCAAAAACATGTTTTTTTGAATTTTGAGGTTATGGAGAAAAAGGGTAAATAGGAAAGTTTTAGATCTTTTTCTTACCTACAACTTTGCCATTTGACATTTTTTCATAGGAATATTAGTTTTGCCAGAAATCGCGATAAACCGTTTTCCCCCCTTAAAACCACCCACACTTTTCCCTAACTCAGATCGCCCGTAAATTATTTTTCCCTTAATTTTTATAATATTCTCTCCTTTTGTAATGGGTTTCATTCTACTGTGATTTCTTTTCACTTTTCATTATTTTTGAAGGTATTGGTCCTGGTCTATTAAGAATAAGTATTACTTTTGTTTTTACCTTGGAAGTCGGTTTTAATTTTTTGTTAAAAAATAATAATTTTACCCTTTTTAGTTACATAATATGAGACGACAAGGCTATAAAACTCGTATTATAGCTTGTTGTCTTAGAGTTGTACATATTACTAGCGGTCGCCTGCGGCTCTGCCCGCGTGGATGTCGGTTCCGGCTGCAAAAAGCCTACCCAGGAAAGACTCGGTCAGCAAAATGATTCCCAGGTCAATTCACAGACTCCGACACTGACATCGACGACGCGGACGCCGTCATTATCAGTGTATAGTGCACACTGCGCTTGGTGACGCCTACTATCGTAATATTTTAATTTCGCCATAATTTCAAAACCAAACGTCCAATTTTAATCATTCAAAGACCAAATTTTATCTACATAAACTGTACTTAGTGATGAAATAATTTATTTTGATAAGGATTATTGGCATGAGTAAAATAAACGCGTTTAAATGTTGCCCAAAAAAATTCAAGATTTTTAAATAAAAATATGGTTATTGTGCCTCACTCGACATAGATAAATATAGTGTGTCGCGGACTTTTTTGTAGATATCTATAAGATCTACAATACTTAGAACATTTTATGGTTCTATCTTTTATAGTTTCGACAGCGTACGCAAAATAAGTAACTTTTCTGGTTGATTTTTTCACCTGGCGTCCGAAAAACCCAAATATCTTACGAAACCCTATTTTTCCAAAATAAAATTTAGCCTATGTTCAGCACAAATAATGTAGGATTTGCTTGGAGTAGTTCAAAAGTTCTGTTGGGTACCTTCCGAAGCAGGGTAAAAACTAAAATCTTACTTTTTGGTAGTATATGCCTGAAATACTTCAGAAAAAATCGAAATCATATAAATGTAAGGAGTCCCCTCGATTCCTCATGGATCCCATCATCAGATCACCACTTTTGTGAACATGGTACCAACTTCGGATTCAACCCTGTACAATAATAAAAGAATCATGAAAATCGGTCCATTAACGGCGAAGTTATGGTTGAACATACAAAAGAAAAAATATATATAAACAGACGAACGTATAACCTCCTCCTTTTTGGAAATCAGTTAATGATTCCCAGGTCAATTCACAGACTCCGACACTAACATCTCGACGACGCAACTTCATTATACGCAGGCTGCACCCTGCACAGATTGTCTTCCTCCCGCCAACTATCGTAATATTTTAATTTCACCATAATTTCAAAACCAAACGTCCAATTTTATTCATTTAAAGACCAAATATTATTTACATAAACTGTACTTAGTGATGGAATAATTTATTTTGATAAGGATTAAAAGAATGAGTAAAATAAACGCGTTATAATGTAGTCCAAAATAATTTCAAGATTTTTAAATAAAAACCGGCCAAGTGCGTGTCGCGCCACGCGCAATATAGGGTTCCGTAGTACCGCTAGTTTTTGACAATTTTTTATGGTCAATGAACGTATATTTAGAGCGTATTTTACACTACTAACAACATTACGAGGGCTGCTATTTATGTATACGGAACTGGCCACTTACAAGAACAATATTTAAAAAGTAATTACAACATTTGAAAATAGAGCTCTTTGGTTGAAGAATACATTTTGTTTCATGTGACTGTCAATTATTTTTCCATTGTGGCGTCATTTTGAAAATTGCGTGTCTTCATTTGACATGGATTTAACGCGTGAACATTTTCGTGCAATGATTTACTACGATTTTCGGCGTGGGCTAAATCAACAACAGTGCTTTATTCAACTCACCGCAACTTTTGGAGATGAAGCACCATCAAAAACCACTGTTTATCACTGGTACAGTGAGTTTAATCGTGGGCGGTCTATGCTCACGGATGAAAATAAAGAAGGTCGCCCAAAAACAGCTGTTGTCCCAGTTGTAGATGCTGTGCGGGAACTAATAATGCGTGATCGTTATGTTACATATCGCGAGATATAGGCGTCCTTAGGCATAAGTATGACGAGCATACATAAGATATTACACGAACATTTGGCTGTAATAAAATTTATAATATCTACACTAAACAGGTGATGAATCTTGGATCTATGCATATGACCCCGAAACTAAACAACAGTCAACGGTGTGGGTGTTCCAAGATGAGCCGAAACCAACAAAAGTTACTCGTGCAAAAAGTACTTTGAAGCAAATGGTCGCCTGTTTTTTTGGAATTAATGGACATGTGGCTACAGTGCCATTAGAGAATCATAAAACGGTTAATTCTGAATGGTATACGACCATTTGTTTACCAGAAGTCTTTGAAGAAATAAGAAAGGACAACCGACAACGCAGAATCATATTACATCACGACAATGCTAGCTGTCACACCTCAGCTGAAACAACTCAGTTTTTGGAGTGTCAAAAGATCGAATTGACTGGTCATCCGCCGTACAGCCCTGATTTGGCACCTAACGATTTCTTTTTATTTCCATACGCGAAGAACAAATTACGTGGTCAACGTTTTTCGAGCCGCGAAGAGGCTGTTGATGCGTAGGGATTGCAATCCGGATACTTCGAAATCCGAAAAATCCGGATAATCCGGATTTTTGGGGCCTACGAAAAATCCGGATTTTTATTTTTGAAAATCCGGATTTTCGGTTTTTTCGAATAGTTGGTAAAATTGTGAAAAATAAGCTTTTACGTAGTCTAAAATTAATTTAGATGTATTGTGTAGCATCTGACATACAAATTCACGTTTGTTTAAAGGCGCTTATCACAAATTTGCACGCTCTTTAGGTACCTATCTCAGTACTTCATATATCCCATTACATTGTTTAATTATTTGGCGGTTGTAAATTATTGTGCATTTACATTTTTAAATCTTATTTTAATAAATAACGTCATTTTTTAATATCTGTTACCTGTGACCTACAGTTTATTTTACTATAAGTACATTTTACTATTTCATAATATGACTACAATCATGAGAAATATACAATTATTATTTTAGAATATTGTGAGTATTGAGTAAAATGATTTTCTATAAAACTTCTGATTTGTAAGTTTGTCTAATTAAATAAAGGAAAATAATGACTAATAAGGGTTTATAAAATAATAAAATGTTGATTTAAAGTTTAAAGAATTATTTTAAGGTTTTTGATCTATACAATATGCCTATTGGGGCAAATATTTTATGCTGAGCAAAAGGTTCCCATTATGCTGAGCAAAAAGATATTCCATTTATCTCGCTCCAGTGTCACTGCTCATATGCCTCCAAGGAGGAGTTTGCAACCATGTGCTGGGCTGAGGTCTTTACAATAATCGTTTGCTCACTAGAGAGCCAAGAGATGATAGTTAATGAAAATATTTTCATCTTCTCTGACAGTCAAGCTGCACTTAAAGTACTGACTGTAGCAGAAATTTCGTCCAAATTGGTTCTAGATTGTGGTAATACGTAAAACGTGCTGGAAGGGAACAGCAACTTCGACTAGTATGGGTCCCGGGTCACAGTAAGGTCTTTGGCAATGAAACCGCTGACGAGCTGTTTAGGCTTGGGGCTGAGAATCTCATATACGGTCCAGAAGCGGTCTGTGGAACATCTCCCGTTACTACAAAGCAAGTGCTCGAGGAATGGGTCGCAAACTAAGAAAACAGCAATGTAATTAGACCCCTGGCCTTGAACAATCTGAGGCACTAATTCCTTGCTTTTACAAAACTAACTATGTATTAACACTTATTCTGTAAAGGTAAGAATTAAAATCCTTACCTTTACATTAAAACTAGTATTATTAGCATTACGACTTGCAGATTCTAGAAAAAGGGCCGAGACACATTTTTAACTTGTTTTTTGTTTTTACCTCACTAGGCAGCCGAAACTCACCTTCTCTACTATAGAGGAAATTCGTGGCACCAATTCCATTCACATCGTCCAATTTATGGGGATTAAGTAGTCACAATATATCCTCAAGGGTCGTCGTGACATCAGGGTTCCAGTGACCTGCCTTTAGAGGGAAAAAATGCCTCCAGAGCATCGAGCTATCTTTTCCTAGGCCTAGGCTAGGCCTATGCTGGGTATCTAAATCTATACCCACTCTGTCGATATCTAGCCTAGATGCATGTGGATAACACGACTAGTACAATGCTACTTTAGCTTGGCCGTCTTGACTCCCACGTCTTGACTCCCTCGATGGATTTTTTTGTTTTGTCGAGAAGACTTACTTCCAACTTACTGCACTCCATTGCTTTTTGGCAGGCCCCGAGTTGGATATTTTGTAAATTAGTCAATGGCCGAGTTTGTGCACTGTTGGTTAAGACGAGTGAAATACACATATCGACAAATCTGCGCTTCACTGAGATCGGTATGTCTTCCTTCATCAGCTTCATCATGGACTAGTTTCTCTGTATTTCCTTGTCTGTTATCAAAAGAAACTAACTGGCCCAAGTGCGTCCACCTCGACCCTACAACTCGTGCTGTTGGTCATTGATTGTGCCTAAGGTAATTTTCATTATCTGTTTATTGAAAGTCCTACCTTGCAGTGCTAACATAACTTGATTATGTACGGCTGTAGGAGCAAAAAGTGCTTAGTCATTCATAAAGCGGAGATTGTTTAGGCATTTATTTCGAACTTAAATTTCACTTATTCAAATATCTTAAAAAAATAAAGATTTTTTAAGTTATTAATAATGTACTTATTAGTTAACATATACTGTTATTTTAATTTCTTACTTCATTACTCCCAGATGAAAATCACTAACATTTTTCTTAAATATGTTAATTGCTTTAAGACATCTGATATTGCGCTTTTAAAATGAATGTTTAATAAAGAAATAACAAGAAAATAACTCGCATTTAAAGCTATTTATCAAAAATATTAGAAAAATTTCAAAAAATCCGGATTATCCGGATAATCCGGATTTGAGCCTGTCAAAATCCGAAAATCCGGATTTGTTTTTAAATCCGTTTTTTGCAATCCCTATTGATGCGTTCAAAATGCACGTTTTGGAGATACCTCAATCAGAATGGAAAAAGTGCTATGAAAATTGGTTCCAGCGTATGCAAAAGTGTGTCGATCATCGCGGCGAATATTTTGAAAAGCAATAAAACCATATTAAATGATATATGTTTGTTTCTTTTTTTAATTCCGGATACATAAATAGCAGCCCTCGTATCTCAGTTACTTTCAAAGGAATTTGAACGAAAAGTTCCATATTTACTTCGCCAAATACATTTTTTTTGTTGATCGACTATTACTCAATAACTTATGAAGTCTTCTAAGCCGTGATAGTTTTCCTTTTAAATTCAGCATATTTCCTACTCCCGTGAATTTTTTCACATTTCCAGAACCAACCGTTTAGCTGGTAGAAGGGGGGTAGGGACACTGGACTCTTAACGATTTTTTCCACTTTAAAACTTAATATTTCACAAACGGATCCCTAAATCGGAAAATGATCTATGAATACTCGCAATATTTTTAAAAACCTATTCAACGACACCCCACACAATGGACTGGGCGCGAAAAAAAAATTTCATACCCGCTTGATGTGTAGAGGAGGTACCATAAAAAAATTATTTTTTTACGATTTCATGTACCATTTTGTTGCCATCATTAATATGTGTATTCATACCAAATTACAGCTTTGTAGGTCCTATAGTCTCTGAGTTAAACCGCGGACAGACAGACAGACGGACGGATTGACCGAAACTATAAGGGTTCCTTGTTGACTACGGAACCCTAAAAAATGGTTATTGTGCCTCACTCAACATAGATAGGTATAGTGTATCGCGGACTTTTTTGTAGATATTTGTAAGTTCTACAATTACATAGAATTTTATGGTTCTATCTTTTATAGTTTAGGCAGCGTACGTAAAATAAGTAACTTTTCTGGTTGATTTATTACACCTTGCATCCGAAGAACCCAAATATCTTACGATACCCTATTTTTTTCCAAAATAAAATTCAGCCTATGTTCAGCAAAAATAATGTAGAATTCCAATGGTAAAAGAATTTTTCAAATCGGTCCAGTAGTTTCGGAGGCAAACAAACAAAAAATCAAATCTTTCCTCTTTATAATATTAGTGTCGATTTATTGTTCTATTTATTATTAAAACTGCAAGTTATATACATATTTAGAATCAGTGTTTAAAATCCTTTATTTTGATACCCCTCTCGATATGCTTGGTAGAATTTATATTTTTTTTTACCTCACAAAATGGCGTCAAACATCTGCCATTTTGGTTTTTTTTAAATGTCACCTATCTAAGAACACTTGGGTCATTAAGACAAATCTAACGATACCTCAAATGTGAAAATCCGTTCAGCGGTTCTGAAGATACAAGGTAAGGAATAATATTACAAACATACAAGATACGCGCTAAACACATAACCCTCCCGGCAGTCGGGTAAAAAACAGTTTTTAAATTGTTAGTTAGCCACTTTATCCACTCATGTCTTCAATTATTATGAAATTATATTTGGTCTTGTCATTAAATTCATCAAAATCATTTTGAAGTCGGTACCAGATATAGCTGAATCTTTATATTTTCTTTGACAGAAAATTTGAAACTTATGGAACTGGCACCGACTTCAAAATTATGAAGGTTGAGTACAGAAATAGTTGAGGTTTAGCTGAATTCGGAAAAAGGCACATTTAGAGAGGAAAATTATTTAATACTTTTTAGTTTTTAGTTCATATTATAAGAATGTTATTATTGTTTTTACCTTGGAAGTCGGTTTTAATTTTTTGTTAAAAATAATAATTTCACTCTTTTTAGTTACCTAGTAGATAAACTATAATTAGTGCCAATTTAAATTGTATAAAAAATAGTTTTATATTGTCTTCACTATATGTCATTGAGGCGCTCTGTCGGCGCTATCGCTTGTCCGAACTCCGATTGTTGTTCATATAGTTTTAGTTACACGATGTATTCAATAGATTTCGCTGAGGTGCTCCTGAATCGCAGTATCGCTTGTACGTAGGAGTTTTATATAGTTGTATTGGCTGTGTGAAATCAGAAATGTGTCACCATTGGTGTGAGCAGTGAGCATTGAAATTTGAATTGTCAACATTTTGAGTGGTAATTATTAATCTCTTATTGTTATTAGAAATATTAATTAACCCTCCAAGATGACCTCCGTCATAGTCCGCGAGTTTATAAGTGGTCGTCGGTGGTAGTGAACTAGTGAGTTGTGACTTAGTGACCATACCACCCTACGCTTCGAATTACTGCGTTTATTCTACGTATCTTATTACAATTTGTTAAGACTGTTAAGAGTCATACCCCAAGGCCCAAATATCAGGTAGATAAATTTAAACAATACATAAAAAAAAATCTAAGTGAACACAACCCTATGCGTGCTAGGTAATTTAACAATTTAACGCTTCAACTCCCAATCGGCCGCCAGAACAATGGATTTCCAAGAATCCGCGCTCGAAGGATGAGCCGAATCACACCCAGCGGCGCGGCGAGTATATTTTCAGTGTCATAATAATATTATGATATTAATCTTTACCTTCATTATTGTAATACATAGTAGTATCGCATGAGAAACTTGGAAAGCCGGCCTCTCGGCCGCCTGCGCCTTTCTCAAGCGATACTATATTGTACTACATTAATGAAGATAAAGTTTAAAATCATATTATGACACTCAAAATGCTCGCAGCGCGGCATGCCCTGACATTAGAACTTGAATAGGTACGACGCAATGCCGCGATGTTTACGCACATGCCGAGCGGCGCGCGGCGGCGTGCGGCGACGCCGCGCCGTACCGACCGCCGTGTATAAACAGCCTATATTAATAATTGGTGTTGTTATGTACATAATTATTATTATTGTATCCACACCTATGCCTTGTAAGTTGTACTATTATCTATTTTGTGCCATGAGACATTGGTGACCTTAACACGACGTGGTAATGATGATGATGACGATGATGATGATGATGACGATGATGATGATGATGAATTTTAATTGCGTGGTAGCATAATATGCTTTCTGTTCTTAAAACAACGCCGAAACTCCCAAACGTGTATCTATAAGGAGTCAGGAGTTCTCTCAGCATCTTCGAAACCATGGTATACCTTGACCCAATATTTGACTTTTTGGTAGCATATTCTTAGTACACTTCACATTAAACCAAAATTACCATATGCTTCCATATAAATTTCGAGGAGTTCCCTCGATTACTCCTGGATCCCATCATCAGGTCACCACTTTTGTGAAAATGGTACCAAATTGAAGTGAAACCTAATACAACAAAACAAAAATTTCGAAAATCGGTTCACAAACGGCGGAGTAATCGTTGAACATACAAAAAAAAAAAAATATATATATATCCACAGCCGAACATATAACCTCCTCGTTTTTTGGAAGTCGGTTAAAAAAGACAATCAATAAGAAAATAAGGAACGTATAAATTCGGTCACTGGATATTGCTTGAAGAGGGATACTAGCTTAGGTATCAAATGGGATAAAAGGAACAATTGATCAGTTGTTATGATATTACATTGATATAATTATAATTAGTAGGTGTTATTATAATATTACCATGATTCGTGTCTTGTCTTGTATTACAATTAATTGTAAATTGTTATTTGTTCGTCTGCTTGCTGTCAAAAAATTACTGTAGTCAATAAAGTCATCCCAATAATATACTAACTGGAGGTAGTACAATATTATGTGTTGTTTCATATTAGCACTTAAGTAAAGCTTAGATTTTATAGCTACAATAGAAGACTCATTAAATATCAAGGCAGCAATTAATAATGTATTCCTAATATTTTTTTGATCAAGTACTAAACTACGATTATTCTATTAAGAAATAGGAATCACTCCCATCTGCATCTTACCGCGCCTGAAAGCATGGCATCAGTGGATCCATTGCTCGTAGACATCACAACAATTCACAGACACTGTACATTTATCCACGTAAGTCCTAGTCACACTCGAAGAAGTCGAAACACTTGGTCAGGTTGCACAACATTTATCGCGGACTTTACTAGAGGCAGCGCGACGCACGTTCGACGCGTAGCTGCCGGCGAGTGGACTAGAGAACTCCCTACTACGCCCGCTTAGCCGCTAATGGGATACTCGTTTGTCAAGTCGGATTTCGGATATATTCTATTCTCTAGCCGCAAGCCCGCAGGTAACCGGTCCAATCTATTTATCTATAAACTATTTAATACGTTTTATTTTTTACTATTTTGCCTACGCGCTGTGAGATAATGAAATTATGATGATATTATGTTATTATGATGATATGATGATATTAGTTTGTTAATCCAAAATATTCAAGTTCTAAACTTGAATATTTTGGATTAGTAAACAAACAATAATTGTTTTTCATAACTAGATTTCACTAAAAATGTAAGCTTAAATTTAAAATACTAAATAAACCAGTCAAGGCCATGTCGTGAGCCATTCAGCCACCATTCAGCCAACACTCACCTACTTTGAATATTATTGATCCTAATTTCTAGAAACTTTAAAGATTATAATTTTCAGATTAGGGGTATAAATAAGTATCTAGTTAGCAGTAACACACCTTAATATTATTTTAAAAGAATGTCTGCGGTCTATAAAAAAATCGGCCAAGTGCGAGTTGGACTCGCGCATTAAGGGTTCCGTACCATTATGGAGCAAAAATAGGCAAAAATTGTTTTTATGGAAGCCCGCTTAATTATTTTAAAGTAAGTATATAAATACAACTAAATATTTTGTAAACATTTCAAGTAGGTACTTGATAAGGTAAGCTAGGTAGCTGTTACCATTATTGATATTGTGCAAAAATTAGGGGAAAAATCACGTTTGTTGTTAACCTTCCCCTTTAACAACAAAATAAATTAAATATTTAATGCCCCTCCCCCCCTAAATATTTAATTTATTTTGTTGTATTTGTTGGTATATCAGCAACAGATAATAAAGATAATATTATATACTTACACAATCTGTGAACATTTCAGAAGGGGTACAGCCTGGAGACAGGCGGACAGACATCGAAGTCTTAGTAATATCCCTATCCCTTTTACTCTTTGGGTACAGAACCCATTTATTAATTGTAAGCCCATTTATTTATTTATTTAAATAATTTTATTATGATTTACAGCGTTTAGGTACCTACTTTGCAGAATTACTGTTATTATATTCTTGTAGGTCACACAAAGCTTGATGAGATCACCCATGTGTCTCCTATAATATACATAATTAAAAATGCATTAATAATAATACGCCAACACATACATACATTAGATAATATAGCTAAGAAGTAAAATTTTTCAAGTAAATGTACCCGTATAATGATTCTTATGTACACTACTACACGATAATAATATCAAAAATTCTTAGCAAACCAAAAAACAAGTTTTCAAATGTTATTAACGACATCCTACTTCCTTCCTCATAATATTATATTCCTATAAAATAATTTATTCAAAGTGATAGACTCATTAGATTATACTCGATGATGCCCGCAACTTCGTTGCGCTAAAACTCGTTTATCGCGCGGGAACCGTACATTTTTCCGGGATAAAAAGTATCCTATGTCCTTTCCCGGGACTCAAAGTATCTCCATACCAAATTTCAGCAAAATCGGTTCAGCGGTTTGGACGTGAAGAGGTAACAGACAGACTGACAGACAGACAGACAGACAGACACACTTTCGCATTTATAATATTAGTATGGATTGAAAAAAAATACACTACACCAGATTTTTTAACACTTTCGCTGCGGCACTTGAAAATGTAATATTCCATTCTGGTGCGTTACAGGATAATATTGTCATGTACTGTAAAGTTTTCTAGTGCGAAACAAGACTGATTTGTCCGGTATACAACTCTTTTTAAAACTCGTATTTCTCATTCAATTTTTATTTTTCGACATTTCTTTGTCTTTTATCTATATCTTAAAACCTTGAACTATAAAACTTTTTTTTCTGGTTCTAAAATTGGACAAGTAATTTTTAACTTATACTGTAAAACATCTTACCGGACTTATATGTCATGTAACGCACCAGAAGTGGTCAAAATTTTCTAAAAGTCGATAAATAGTAGTGATGTGAAATATGAAAACAAATATTTATCGATATAATTTTTATTTATAAAGAAAATAAAACATTATTTTTAGGGGTTTTATGAAAACAAGCAAGACAAAAAAACTTTTTTTACATTCGGC
The DNA here is from genome assembly GCA_937595015.1 of Polyommatus icarus. Classification (NCBI taxonomy): domain Eukaryota; kingdom Metazoa; phylum Arthropoda; class Insecta; order Lepidoptera; family Lycaenidae; genus Polyommatus; species Polyommatus icarus. Next base: position 8,209,110 of record OW569324.1, on the reverse strand, counting down.
GCACATTAATTTAACTTTTGGCACCTTTTTTTGCTTTGCATTTGTCTGGTTAGTTAAAGTAGGTATGTAGGCCAGGTGACGCAGTTTTAACTGATCTTATATCCTTTAAAACTTTCATTTTCTTATCAGGAAGGAAAAATTTTGGTATTTGCTTGTACCGTCGCTTTTAGTAACTTATCATTATCTTCCACTGTTTCTCCGAAAATACCTTCTTATATGTTTCAGGAGCGCGTCATTTTCAATTGGAATACATTACTATTACGCAAATAAAAGGCCCGGACAATGTAACTAATATCGATAAACGTCTAATTACTAGTAAGATCTCCTCACTAATGAATACGCCCTCGCGTACAGTGCGATACCGGACATGCACATACAAGTCGTATTCGTCCGGTAATGCATGGAAAGCAAAATGTTTTCGTTCTGTACGTACAGGGCAAATATGCCATGTAACTTTTTTTTATTGAAATAAGACCGTCTGAAAGTAAGAAGCAATGGGAAGTTTTCTTTTTTAAATCTCCACCAGACGACGCGACGGTAGACACTTCTAGATTTTCTATTGGTTCCCCACCCATCTGAAATTATCTGCAGGTTGGCATCACTGACAACAGATTGGTAGTGTTTCAAAAAAATATCAGTGTACTGTCAAGTGTGACGTAAATCAAAATTTCTTAAATCTAAGCCATCATTGGCCTAAGCGATTAGGCCAGTATACTGGTAACAGTTTAGGAACCGCAAATTGTCAAACTGAAAACTGACAACTGACAGAGAGTTTTGGCGGGCATGTCACTTTCAAAACTTCTTCTACTTTTTATTGTTGGTGTGGTTTTTATTATTTTTTCCCAAATTGTGTTATTTGTGTTTTTGATGTTCATCATTGGTAAAATATTAGACATTAAATATCCGTTATCTTCCACAAGTGCAGGTAAGATGTTGTCAAAACCAAAATGTATATTTCCTGTGAGCTTTGATGTGAATATCGGTAAACAGGGCTATTTCTTCCGTGAGTTTTAACTAAAACATCGTTATAATAACTCTATTATCCTATTCATTGGAATATTATTGCGTCTTTTTCAAATTGAAATGTATCAAGTTTTACATTCATTTGCCCAGTTTTGTAGCAAGTATTGATGGTATTCCCTGGTATTACCGATAGTTGTCTACTCATACGCCATCTAGTTACTAAAATCAAAACTGTTTGACAATCAAATTAAAAAAATAAGAAAATCCCTCATTATGTATATTTGTCTCTATTCAACTCACAGAATATCATGCCTAAAATGACGCCGCACCAGCGCGCAAAACTAGATTTTTGACGCCCGCACCAGGGGAGAGTTCATTACCGGCTATATGTGTCCGGTGCCGCAGCGAACGTGTTAATATAGACATTTTATAATATGGGAGAGAATTAATGATCTAAGAAGACTCGCATCCGTTTTCGTCATTGAGACTTACATAATATATCATAGCACATGGACAGTGAAAGAAATGTAAGGCCTAAATGTTTTTTTTCGACAAGACACAAAAGTATCCATCATGTCCCAACTCCCATCATCATCACACTCACTAGCTTGAAAAAACCTTTCGATTAGGGGCTGTCAATTAATCACGTGACCTTTTTTAGCATGTTTAGGCCGTGTTCCACTGAAGCGGAGCGGAGAGAAGCTTAGCGGTGCCCCAAATTCCAATTGGCCAATCGTGCTATTCCAGCGAAGATTTCGAGCATGGTGATTGATCAATTCGGCACCGCTAAGCTCCTCTCCGTTTCAGTGAAAACACGGCCTTAGCCCCCCTCCACCTAGAAGACTACGTGATCTATAATTTCGTGATTTATGTCAAATCCCTTTCACCCACCTTTCAAGCCTCACGTGAATAGGGGACACCGTACAATCAATCAAAGTGAGCATACTATAGATAAAGTAGTATATAGTTTCTCAATGGAGCATACCTTGGACGGCGCAAGTCGCGGCATGGCGTGCCGGCCGCTGGGCCTGGCGACGGCGACCGCGAGGAGCGCGTCGCACAGCGCCCGCAGACCGCCCCCCGCCCCCTCGCACGCCGCCGCACGCGCCGCCAACGCCTTACGTACCACCGCGCAGCTCACCACCTTAGATTTGTCTGATGTGCTATCTATATGGAAACAGAGAAAGTTTAGACTTTAGTGAATTGTGTAATGATAACGGCAGGGCCCCCGTAAGGGCTACAGGCGCCTGTGTGCAAAAAAAAAAAGGATTTTGGCACCCCTTCAGGCAAATTTTTTGGATCCTTGGTTTTGGCGCCCCTAGAGATGGCGCCCGTGTGCATTTCACACATTGCACATATGGTAGCGGGGGCCCTGGATAACGGTTTATACAAAATCTAGTATATAAAGGTCCTTTAAATAAAATAGAATAAAAAAATCAAGTATACTTAGGGTGAACCCAAACGAGCGTGATTTGTGAGTTGTGAGTCGCTGAATTTCGGCTGGCAGAAATTCTGTTGCATTCAGTTTCATACAAAAGTCCTGTTTAATTCACACTAGCGTAATATTGTGAGTCATGATTTGCATGAAAAGATATAAATTACACGACCGAAATTCTGCGACTCACAACTCACAAATTACGATCGTTTGGCTTCGCCCTTAAATGCCCTTAAGTAAGAACCTTAGAATGTTCATTCTAAAAGCGTAAAAATATATATTTTCCTTAAGACTTCTAAGTGCCAACCCACACGTACCACAACCACACGACATCGCAACGACAAAATGTCGTCGAGCTGTGGTTGCGATGTGGTTGAGACGTGGTTGCGTCGTGTGCAAGTCGAACTATTGTAGTTCGACTCCGGCTTTTATAGCGTCGCGACATTTCAGTAAAATAAAATTGGCCAAGTGCGAGTCAGACTCGCGCACGAAGGGTTAAGTACAGATATAGAGCGAAAGTAGGAAAAAAATGTGTTTTTTAATGTATGGAAGCCCCCCTTAATTATTTATTTTAACTATATTATCAACAATGATATTCTACATATACAGATCTGTTACGTTCATACCTACTATTTTCCGGTTTAAATCTCTTCCGAACAACATTGACAAATTTGACAGATAAGTGAAACAAAAGATACGAAATGCCATTTACATAAAAGAGACAGACTAAATAGGTAAAAGATGACCCAATTGGGTCGTATTTGCAGCTTCACAACGCGCGCGGTAGTAACATATTATCCTCTTTGATTTTTTTATATACTTAATATATCATTATCAAATATTAAAGTATACATATAATAGGGGTGTATACTATTTTTGGGAAATATATTAATTTTACAGATGTACTCATTTTGTTTGAGCTAAAAGTATATATAAAAAATAAATACACTCTTATTTCAATTAAAAAAACCACTTATTAAATTTCGTTTTAATCCTTCGATCGGAGGTTCTAGGAATTCCCATTGTATTCTTTTGTTCTCGCGATCACCGGTGCTCGCGCGGGGCCTGAAGGGGAAATTATAATTTCCCGCTAAAAGCTTAAGTTCATCATGGCGTCGCTATGACGTCACGGTCCTCCACACAACATAAATCTTTGTATGAGTGAGTGTCACATCCTGTAATGGCTGTTTGCGATCACGTGATATTACGGATTAAATATTTTTAATAAATAAAATAAAAAATATTATAAAGTTTATGAGTAAAAATATGTCATTTTCGGTAATTCTATAATACAAACAATAATTAGTATTATATTTCGTTTACTGTCTAGTGTCTACACCCCTATTGAGGATTTTGTGAAAATTTCAAGTGTCTACATATTATGGATTCTGAGCCATAAAGGCCAAAAAATCTCGTTTGTCAATACAACCCATTATGTCGTATGGGAACCCCTTGGGGGTTCCCATACGAAATACCCGAGAATCCGTTAAATATTAACTTTATATGTATTGTTTTTAGTATTTGTTGTTAGTGGCAACAGATATACACAATTTGTGAAAATTTCAGAAGTCTAGCTATAGCGGTTGTTGAGATACAGCCTGGAGACAGACAGACAGACGGACAGATATCGAAGCCTTAGTAATAGGGTCCCGTTTTTTCCCTTTGGGTACGGAACCCTAAAAAAACATAATAATAAGAGCGCGGGCGGCGTGTCGTTGCATCGACGCAACGTTGTGGTTGCGATGTGGTTGCGACGTGGTTGCGACGTGGTTGCGACGTGGTTGCGACGTGGTTGCGATGTGGTCGATATTTTACAAGTGGTTGACAACGACTGCAAAATGTGGTACGTGTGAATGGTCCAGTTCATTTACAATACGAAATATACGCCCGACCACGTCGTGTGTTTGTCGTGTGGTTGCGGTTGTCGTGTGGTTGTGGTACGTGTGGGTTGGCCCTAAGTGAGCGACCTAGCGCAATTATTAAAAAATTAGGTACATTATATCAACTCGATACCTCCAACGACATGATGACGTAACAAATGATTTTAATAATAGGGTGAATTTCAACATGTCCATTTTTTTTTCATTTCGGTGAACTTTTTTGTTTCTATGTTTTTTTTTTAGTTTTTACCGAAGTTTCCTCTCAATTTTAATGTTTTATGACTACGAAACTAATTACATAAAAATTAAATAATAAACAAACGTAGCAAACACGTTTATATTTTAGCTGTCACCGAGATGAAAAAGTCAGTCACCGAGATGAAAACAAAATTCACCGAAATGTAAATTCACCGAAATAGTATACAGCGTGATTGTGAAACAAGCGAAATAATGTATTTTTATGGAAAAATGTTGACACTTTGGGTTACATTTTTGCAATTTTCGAAATTATCTCTAATATTTTTCAGAATAAAACATAGCCTATATCCATCACAAAAAATCCATCACGAAATCAGCTATTGCACAACTCTTATCGCGGTTTTGCCTCCTGTACGCTATGCTCACATAAATTTTATCATAGAGCGATGTTACTCATTTTGTATGGGCGAAATAATCTCTATTTACGTATTAAGTTACACCTACGGTAAATGCCTGGGCATAGTTATATAAACAACAATGAGATAGAACCACAGACATATATCAAGATAGATACCGCATGTCGCTCCTTTTATATTATGAAAACGAGCGTGTCACTTTTATTCCTACCACTGTGACGTACCAATGATAAGAAACGTGTCCATTATCAAGGCCAACGTTTCTATTTGAATTTCTACAGCTCAATACGGCCATTTTAGGCATTGAGGATAGCAAGTCCGATTTACGTCCGATTCCGATAGCAGACTAAAGAACAGACTTTTGAAAGACGAGCATTGCTCTTCGTTTGGGAACGCGATATGGCACGCGAAGTACATACACATACGGTATCTATCTTGATCTATGTCTGTGGATAGAACAATGTATTTTTTTAAAAAAATATTTCATATTACAAACGATTTTAATTACAAATAACAAAATATATGAATACTGAGAAATAATTGACACATTTGCTTTGAATAAAAATTACCACGCGCCAACTTCACTCTGCAAAGGATACATGTTATTTGTTGTTTTTTTTGTTTTACTATTTTGTAAAGGTGTAGGTAGTATTGTTACTATTTTGAAAAGGTATCTTCTAGTGCTTTATTAAAATTTTTCGTTATAAAAATATACTTAAGTTAAACAGTTAAAATTGAGTTACTATTATTCTAACATTATTATAACCAAAACTACTTTTTGATAGGATTCATTAAATTCTAATATTAAATAGGTAATCATATTATATTATCTCGTACTGTTTTTGCTATTCCACTAATCAACAAAAGTCAATATTTTAGGTAATCCTAATAAACTACATAAGGTCAATCTGAGTTTCTTATTCATAAAATGAAAGGTAAATATTATATCCTTATAAATATTTAAAGTTAAAAAAAATACAAATATTGACTGAAACGACGTTAGACGAATGTTAGGTGTTTTTAGTTACGGAATTATACGGAAAGCTATACAATAGCTCAAAAAAATGAAACATTAAGAAGCACCATATTTCTTTTTTATTCATTAACATTTTTTTACGATTTCGCAGATTATATTTATCCTGTATAAAACAACTTTTAAAATCACCGAGATGAAAAAAGCATTCACCGATATGAAAACTATTATCACCGAAGGTCACCGAAAGTCACCGAGTCACTACTTCCGTGATTTTTTTTCATATCGGTGATTTTTTTTCATTTCGGTGACCAAATAGGTCACTGAATTCACTGAAACTGAATCACCAAAATGAAAATTTGCGACAAATCGTTGAATATTTTGACACATATAATAATTATACCGATATCTATACTACATACTGATACATATTATTTAAAGTGTTTGTAAGAAAATAAGTAAATACTTCTAGCTGGTTCAATTAACATGATAAATTGAATCACGGAAATGAAGAGAAAAGTGTCGGGTGTCACCGAGACGATATACTTACGTTTTTAGCGGAAACACGCAGCGACGCAGCAAACCACCTCTAGCTCCGAAGGCACAAGCATGACTGGCGCTTGAGTTCGAGAAGTGGCACTATGTTCAAAAGTACTTCTGGTCTTGACAATTCATGTTTCTTTTTTATTCACCGAATCAAGACAAAATGTTGGGACAGTTTTATTTCTCCCGCTATTTTGAAAGTATAACGATTGAGATTATGAATTTTGTACTGATTATACCTCCATTCTTTAAGAATCCAATAAAAGAATCCGTTTGTACCACTAGTATTTTTTCATCGGCTGACGAAATTTGGACTAAAAAGGTCGTTGGGACAGTCACCGAGGGGTCTAATTTCCACCTTTAGAATTTTTTATTTTTATGTTCTAGTTATCGAATTAAAAACGTGTCTGTTGCCTCATATGGATAATCACACAAACTATATGATGAAATTTTATTTAACCCTAAAAAGCCATTTCACACCCCCAATTTCACAGTAGCCGCGAAAAAAAGCGGTTGGGAAATTCACCCAATAGACAGACAAACGGATATTATTGTCGTGTTATCATAAGCTATCATAAGAATAAAATATTAAATACGTTTATTTGAATAAGAATAAATGGATAATGCTTTTTAATGCAATAAATATGTTAGCATAAGCATCAGAAACCTAATAATATCCGCGTAGGTATCGAGTATCGAATGCCCAGTCGCGCGTGAAACCGACAGTTTTCAACCTTGTACCCTGCAAACTGCTGCTAGTTTGTTTACTTACTACATATTGTGTCAAGTACCATTATAAAAACTGTACGCACAAACGGGAATCCTTAACGAGTAAATCTTTTTTATTTTTGCTTAGAAAATAATAATTTATAGAATATTCACCTGCTACCGCAAACTGCACTGTGAGCAAAGCTTCCATGATCTTGATAATAGCACGCGCCTCCCGCTCCTCTACCACAGCTGCATCAGTGGAACAGATACGATGTAGCAGCAACCGCAGCAGAGCGATACTGCGCAATAGCAGCGTGCCGCGCGACACCCAGCGCCGGAACCACGGGCTGTACAGGCACAGTCCCGCACAACACTTCCAAAACGTATACGCATTCTTCAGCACCTCGACGATGTCTTCCGTCGTTTCTGCTCGATTAGACTCGGCAATGCACACATCGGTAGAATCATCCTCGGCTGCGACAAGGCTATCCCAGCCGAGTGCCTCCTTAACTTTTGTCAAATCACAGAGCTCGTCGAATATTTCGGAAGGAATTCTTTCCCTATACACGTTGTGGCAGCTCTCGGTTACGTTCATGAGCGATTTTACGAGCATTCGCACTGACGCGAGCGATCTCATCTCCCTGAAGTACGTCATTTCTTCGTTCTCCTTTGTTAGTTTGAATATTTCAACGACAATCGCGATTTCGAGGATCGCACAACATCTGTTTGAGAATTCTGGTAACGCAACGAGCTCGAGAACGTAGCTAAGACCTCCCTTCTGAATGAATTGCTCGGCAAACGACACCGTGTTAAGGAGACTAGCGAATACGCTTAGACAGGAGGCGGTTAGAAAATACGCTGTTTCTTCTGATCTCATTATATATCGGTGTTTAGCTACTATGAAGGTCGGGTAAATAACACTGAACAACAACTCGTACTTCATCTCCGTTCTGCACTTCGGCGTTACTTTTAGCAGATGTCCGACAGTGGCGTGAAGTACGTCGTTATGGTTGTCCAACTGCAGCAAGGAATTGTAGTGTATGAGAAAAGACCAGACGCTTTTTCTCTCCATGGGGCTGACGCCGTGCGAGCAGTACTTTCTACCGAGGTCACGGTTTCCGTCGCTCTGCTCGCATATAGAACAAGGTAGCTGATCGGTCACTCGCGGTATGAGCACGCTGGCTCCTAAATCGCCGTACACGGTGTGCTCCAGTAAGTGAAGGCAATTGGAGGCGACCGTATGGTGTGTCAGCATCAGCCGGACTATACTCTCCATTAGAAAATTAGGTGACAGGCAGCAGCAGACGCCGCACTTTAGCATGACACTAAGAATTTTGTTTCTTAACAGCTTTTGAGCAGAGATATACTCGTCGGGCACTAGCGACACAAGAGTTCCGTAAAGTATAGAAACACAACACGACGATGGAATCGGAAGACCGGACCCAGCCTCCCCGAGAATGTCGTGGTGATGATGCATTCCCGCCACGACTCGCTGGCGGCAGGCCTTATGTCTACTCTTTGGGCATGCCGCCGAATGTATAACTTCACTCCTAACTCGTTTCATGGCGCTGATGAGCCTTCCAATAGATTCTATTAACTTCTTTATAAGCAGCACCGTTTCTTCTTCGTCCGTCACTGGAATTCTTATCATTAGTTCTATACACTCTTTAAGAAGTCCGCCTTTAAAGCACTCCCCATATAACTTAAACTGATCCGTGAATTCTCTCAGTTTATCTACGGATCTACATTGCATAAGTAGGCAGTGGAAAAAGGCAGTTATACTATAAGCTATTCCAAAAACAAAATATAATAAATTCTTCGATTCAGTCTCCTTTGATATGTCTAATACTTTGGCATGATTTTGGCGATCGAGTTTATTAGATTGCTTGGCATTCGATTTGCAAATCACATCCTCGAGTAGTCTCAGCAACATCGGGAGTATCCCGTTGATGATCAGTTTCGAACACAAGTCGGAATGTATCAGCACCTGGTCCAGAGATACGATCAGCAGTTCTGTGAGAGCGAGCTTCACACGAGATATCTCCAACGATCTATGACCCAGCGACGACAGGTCAGGTAGCGATCCAAATTGAAGGGAGCACAAACTTTTAAGAGAGAAGTTAATGCATTGCATGGAGATTTGTGATCCTTCTGAGCCGGAGAGGCTACTCTCAGCTTTGCACAGCTGCTTCAGCAGATCTGTTATTATGAGAGTAAATTCAAAAGTTCCTATCTCCGCATTTATGATTTCTCTGTGCTTATCGGTCATATAATCGTCGGCTTTGGGCTTAGTTTTACGAGGCGAATAGAATGGATCAGAGTAGAGGGTACTCGGGTAATCGTTGGAAGAACGTTTCCCTAAATTAAAGTAGTCAAAGTCGTCGCTTCGAGAACACACTTTAATAGACATGGAACGATTTATGACTTGCAAATCGTCATCTGAATCCCCAGAATCCGACGACGGATCGGACTTCTCAAGTCTCTGCTTCGAATTATCTAAACTCAATTTTGTGCGAAAGGCCTGTCTCAACCTGTAACAAGGTATACTAATTTATTCTTGTACACGTTTTAGCACTTGATATGCTTTTAAACTTAATAAACTGTCTTTGAAAATGAAACAATGCAGAATTCAATAGTAATTAAGACCGTTAATATAAGCACTTTAAAAAACATAGCCTACCTTCCCGATGGACTTTTTGACGATGAAGCTTGTGATTGTTTTGCACTCAAACCACCAGTCGGCTTCTGCTTCGACCATATTCTATAAACATATTTAGGGGTTATAATTTTCAAAACAAAAAACAATATTTTGATATATATGTGATATCAGAGATATTTATTCTTATTTAACTGTCTAAACACACTAGGCCGAAGTTACGCGGCGTATATTACGTCCATTGCCATTCCGTATTTTGTACGCGTTGCAGACATTGCGTCAAACGCATACAAAATACGGACGGAACGCGATGGAATAGTGTGTCGTCGGTGATTTAAAATACATTGCGGGCGTAATCATGCGGAATTTATGCCGCGTAACTTCGGCCTACTGTGTTTAGAGAGACAGATGCCGGTCCAAGTTGGTCGGATTACGTGCCGAATGTTAGCCGTGGTCGGCTGAGCCTGACACAATCTGACCAAATTATACGTAGCGTGTGTACGCCTGTTGGCTATGAATCAATTGTTCTGATATGACTTAATTATAATTATAATAAAATATGTTTTATCATAACTCAGTAAACTTAAAAGTTAAACATAAATCGTATAAAAAAAGTTACCGTCGCGAAAAAAGATCTTGTATGGGCGTGCGCTGGCCGACGGACACAGTTGTCAAGTTGGTCGACACGGGAACTTCTGATGCAGCAGCAGGGCTGGCTGCAGGCGGACTCACAGCACCCAGCTCTCCCACCAACCAGATCAGCACAGAGCTCAACTGACGACAGCACGATAGACCCTGGACATTTGGAAAGTTGGGTTTAAACTTTATAGCGAGCGTGAACGTAGCCTAAGGTTATCACGAAATTGATTTATGTGAAGGTGGTGGAAACAGAGCCCGACAAATACGATAATATTTGATAGTCTTGATACGTTGAGCTGTTCTCGACATAACAGGACCAAATTGCATTGATCCGACCTTGCTATAAGTCAGTCTTCACGATATTACTTGATGAAATAAGGGTTTCTTAAAACATACGAAAATAAGCGCATAAATGCAACTTTCATTATTATTATTTTGATAAGACAGCTTCAAAATGATAAATAATATAATCTATTGTATGAGATGTCCATCATTTCTCATCGGATGTCTCAGCCTATCGCGAGGAGCGACCTGCCCGCTGCGGTTATCGCTCACGACACTTGTCCTATTAAATACTATATGCACCAACGACGTCATCATGCAACGTTCATTCTCATTCAATTCACTGTTTTAAGCTCTCTAGTGCGAGTTATTGATAAGCTGACCTTTTTTTACATTGGGAAATGCTTTGCGCAGCCCCGGCGGATTGGGGCATCAGCCGGGGTATGTGGGACTCTCCGAGGATCTTCCCACTAAAACCCCATGGTGCTCCACTCCCCACTTAGGTAAAGTTAAAATTAACATAACGGAAACACCCGAATTTACAATACTTATATTATAATTCTTATGGGAAAACCTTCACTTTCAATCTTGTAAAATGTCCTATTGGACCACGAGCCTGCGATGGCCAGACCTTCTTCCGTTTCGTCAAGCTGAAAGTATACCTGTTTGTAGCCTTCACAGAGGTAAGAACGACCGCCAACTATGGAGTTTCAATCGCGGTTACTTTGATTTTGGTCGGAGGTTTGGAAGAGTTACTTTGGTCAGTATGAAGTTTTGGGGCTCTTCCTCTTTAACCCATCAATCCCTAAGTAAGCGACAACCGACTGGCGCATAGCAATTGAAAATCTATTATGTCTGTGATACCCACGATGGAAATGTTATTTTGAGGATGGTTATACCACAATAGACATAACTACCAGTAGGCAGTAGTTCGACTGCAACGAAACGGACAGGTTTCAATATATCTGTCAAATTCGTCGGGATTCACTAGGATTATGAACAGAATGTGCCTCGCGCTGGCTGATATAATTTATTTTTAAATATTTAAAATAAAGATTTCAAAATTGGATTCTGACAATTTTAATCGCATGCGCCAAAACACAAACAACAATACGACCAAAGAGGAACACGTTCAGCGAATATGTCATAGTTTTAAATTCGTAGGTAACAAGTTAACAACCCTAGCAACGATTTCGTCATAATACGTCAAATTTAAAAATGTCAACATCAGTGCTAAGTCGGCATACTCTATAATTCTGTCTACTCTGGGCTTGTACCACGAAACCGTTTTGAGACTCAAACAATCGAACGAGAATGCCGCGTCCTACTCTAACAAACGTGAAATGACATTGTTAGAACAGGACGCGGCATTCTCGTCCGATTGTTTGAGTCTCAAAATGGTTTCGTAGTAGGCCTACAGGTTATACCTCAACGCCGAGAGCCCGCAGCAGCAGCAGGCAGCGCCAGGGCACGCCGGCCAGCACGTACCGCCGCAGCGTCTCCGTAGCCAGCTGCGCGTTGTTCCGCGAGAACAGGCTCGTCGGCTTGCTGCTGTCGTCGCCGCGACCGTCTTCCACTCCTGGTTAAACCACAACATATATACAGTGTGTTTGTGTAAACACCGTTATCCTTGAAACCATCTAATAAGCCCGTCAAAATGAATAACTTTTTCTATGAGAACAATGCTGGGAACTCAAAAAAAAATGCCGTCTTCATACCCATACGGATTCCCGGATCGGCAATTTGTATGGGTAAGAAGACAGTTTTTTTTTAATTCCCAGCATTGTTCTCATAGAAAAAGTTGTTCATTTTGACAGGCTCATTTGATGGTTTCAAGGACAACGGTGTTCACACAAACATCTTGTATACAAGGTGTAACAAAACAAAGTGGTAATACTGTAGGGCAGGGGTTCTCAAACTTATTTTGTCTGCTGCTCACTTTGAGAACAAATTCAATTTAAAATGCATCCAGATGAAATTAAATTTGCACTAGTTATTGTATCTAGCTGTAATTTTATTAATCATGAATTTATGTATTTATTGATACAAAACTGTATTTGGTCCTTAAATAAATAAATAAATTATAAATCTCCTCCCAAGCCTTTACTCAACGCCCCTATTTTTTTCTGGGTCCCCCACCCCCCTTTAGAGCTTCAGCGGCCACAAGGGGGCGTTAATGCCCACTTTGGTAAAGGCAGCTGTATGAGTCCCCTCTATAGAGTTCACAGTTAAAGTATCAGCGCTGAAGGTACGACTTTGTTTTAACGTTCGTATGGGAAAATTCATCGCGCTGTAGCGCTTGCCCATACAAATCTAAAATCACAATAAAATTTTTAGTCTTTTAGCACTGCAACTTTCATAGTGAACTCTATATGTATAAGGGACACAATCACATCTCGAAGTATTATCACTATGTTTTAATTAAAAATCAAAATTGAAAGCCGATAACGATCACAATAATATAATAGGGTAAATAAATGAGTAAGCGTCGCCCTTACTCATCACCCCTAACCCCATATCAAATTCCCGCCTTGATGCGATGGAATTTCGCTTATTGTTTGGAAATCATACATTTTTACATGTATATCCTTTCTAGTTTCCATCTTAGATATCAATTCAGCCATTTATGAAATCGAACACTGCGCCTGCCCCTTGTAACTACTAAAACTAAAACTTACTTCCTCAACATTGTATGATGTTATTTTAAAAATAGATTTGCTAAAATATATAACATGCAATAGAATGTTATAAAAATAATAGTTATAAATTTCTTTCTACTAATTAACGTATACTAGACACTAGTTTAGCAACTGGCTTGAGCAATGAGCATGTTATGCAACGTCGAATAGCATTCACAAGTAGTCAATCGAGTTGTATTATTTTCCTCATTCAAACATTGGAAGGATGTTATCGGTTGATATCTGTAAACAGGTAGGTATATTGCGAATCCAAATGCCACCGGATGTTTATATGACAAACTAGATGATACCCGCTACTTCGTTGCGTCAAAATTCGTTTATCGCGCGGGAACCTTCGATCACTAATATACAAGATACACAGTCCGCGGCAAAAAACGACCTCACTAAAAGAGCACCAAACGCAATATTCTGGTGGACTTTTGATTTAGTAGTGCTCGAACGCTCCGCCAGGAAACATGCCTCAGTGCTCGTTCAATAATTGTAAAAATCATACGTCTAAAACGCAAAAAAAGGATGGAATTTCATATTTCCGGTAAGTATTAATTTTATCCTAATATATTTCTTACAATTGTATTGTAAATATTGGTATTACGATAAGAAATCACCAAAAAACGGTTTTAAAATTAAGTTGTAAATAAATCAACACGAAGTATAAACCATCTCAATTGCGAATACTCATACTAAAGGTACTTATCGTAGTTTATCATGCCCACTTGAAATGTTCGGGTTATAAGCTGTGTTTCTGTTCCATTTGATGGAGTCGCTATTATTTATTTATTTTTTATTGAGTAATTATTATTTTTTTAGGTTTCCTCGATATCCAGTCAGATGTGGAAATTGGATATCAGTTATAGCACTGCAAAGATGCGAAGAATTTTCAAGCCGACTTTAGCGAGCGTTGTATGTTCTAAGCATTTATATTCAATGTATACACTCATATTTTAGTTAATTATAAAATTAGACATATTAGAACAACATAAAAATAATTACTCCACATTTTATATATTAAACTTCGGAAAAATAAAAAAATGGACTATTAAAATACTTATTACAATCAACAAAAAAATGTTGAACAGTTCGACTCCACTCATACTTCACTTCGCCCTGTTCCAGCGGCGAATTTCGGCCGTATTGGAGTGATTTTATGGCACTGTAATAATTTGAACTTTAAGACATATACGCGGATGGTTGAATTTAGTATGAAGCGTGCATCGGACGTAATAATTTATTGCTTTGTAAACACAAATGTACATTGTTTTATAAAAAGATCTTTAATAATAACTATGATTAAGGTTGATTTTAGATAAATGTATACTTTTTTAAACTCTATTACTCGGTGACAGATTTTCGAGAGGTTTTGTATGAGACTGTGTATCTTGTATATATTTGATCGAAGGCGGGAACCGTACATTTTCCGGGATAAAAACTATCCTATGTCCTTTCTCGGGACTCAAAGAATCTCCATACCAAATTTCAGCAAAATCGGTTCAGCGGTTCGAGCGTGACACAGACAGACAGACACACTTTCGCATTTATAATATTAGTATGGATTTTGTGTCTGAAAGGTGTGTCTGTGTAGATTTTTTGCCCACTGGGCGCTGTACGCGTACTTATATGCAACTGGAGATAAATCATAAACAAGATACTCGCACTTCGCAGCTCCTTTGGTGTCCTCTATTTATTATTGTCTAGACCAGAGGTTCCCAAACTTTTATTTCACATAGACCACTTTTAACATCTAACATTTGCTGGATCCGGTGGACCCCACAGCTACCCCCCTCCCAGTTCAAGGCCGGTCTAAAAAACGTATTCATCCAACAGTTGGACCTTTACTTTTTTTAATTCTAAGTTTGACTCACAAGTCGCAGTACAAGGGACCAATAACCTTCACTTAAGTCACGACTCACGAGTTGTCGGAATTTTCTAGCAAGCCACAAAAGATCTTCCGACCGAGCAGAGCGCAATGCGCGGTCAGGCTGAAGCCCACTCCTGTTGTCATTAAAGATCATGTGATGTATGTCACGTCAATTTCAGAAACTTCGTATTATTTCAGAAATATATGCGCTGTTTGATCCGTTACAACCTCAATATCCGGCAATAGCATTGATGCCCGGTTGCCCAGGTTTTTCCCCCAATAGTTTTATCTCTTCACTTGCGCTTTTAATTTTCTATCGTCAAAAAGTTAACAAATCAAAAACACTAAAGATAAACTCCTGACTAAAACGTCAAAAAGAGGGCACAACTTGGTGATGTTGAATGCTCGAGGGCCGAGGCTAAGCACGACCAGCGGCCTTCTTGGCAGGTTATCAGAATTATTCGTCCCTCTGACATAACGAAGAGAATACGTTCCACGTACTTGTAATATTTTCTTTTTATTTCATTACATCACAGAAACCTTTACTCATTTACCATCGATCCTATTAACTCACCTGCAGGTTCCTTATCGGGACAGTCAGCGCGGTCGATCTGGTCAGAGCTGTGGGCGTCATCCCGAGCGACAGACACGGCAGGTGTGTTGATGGATGAACTGACCCGGTGCACGCCGCACAACAGCTCGCACCCAACCAGCGTTACCACTCCACTCAGTGGACTAATAAAAAGAGATCGAAAATAGTCAAGTCGAAACTTACATTACGTGTGCTTGTTGTTGCATAGGACTCAAACTACTCATGCCAAATTTTATCAAAACTGGATAAACGGTTTACGCAGTAATCGCAGTTTGCGCATTTATAGCACAAGTAAGAGGCAGAATACTGAATAGTCACTAGTTAGGTTTAGAATTAAAAATCGTTGTTCTTACCAAAAATTTATCAGCTTTTTGGCATCCGCACCATCGTTGAGCTGGATAATAAATTCTGCTAGGAATAATTCCAACCACGTCGACTTCTGTAAAAGAGATACATATTTTTAAAAAAGCGTTGAAAAAGGAGGCTGACGTCAACGCACACAACAAAAAAGTTTTTACTCCAATGGTCTGGAATCTGGATATATCAGATTTAAAATTCGAACCTCGTAAGTGCCTGTTTCAGACTTGAAGAAGTGATCCCAGTACAGCTTGAGCGCGTCGGGCTCCTCTTCGGCGGACATGTCGGCTAGCGGTTACACATCAACCTGAAACTAATTGAAAACTTAATTCATAAATAGCTAGTTACGGCATTGCTCTTACATTTTAAATTTGCTTCTACTAATTCTCTTAGTAGATTAATCATAACATCATAATCAAATCAAATCAAATCATATTTATTTCGGGCATCGGAGGCCCATATAACAAATACCTTAAATCTAACATACATATTAATAATATAATAAATACCTTATAAACTAACATACATATTTTATATTCACTTATAAACTAACACTGTCGCTAATTTTTGTCGGCGACGTGACTCGACGCTTCGTTCCGGAGTCTCCCCCGGAACCTCCGGTAGACTACATCCATCGGCCAGAACTCCGGCGCCTCGAAAGTCGACAGAAGATTCGTCGGTACTCTCACCACAAAGGAGCTAAAGTTAACTTTGTGGCGAGACTGCAGACGCTCGACCCTCAGGCGCAGTGTCGTCTTCTTCTGGATGTAGTCCACGACGTCCTCGCCCTCCATGGACCAGTGCAGGCGAGATATTTACAGGGGCGTCGCGGGGACCTCGCTCCGCAGACGCAGCTCAGGTACCTAGGGCGCGGTGCCGCGGTGGTTGCGGGCGGCGGGCTTCTTCTTCCTCTTCTCCACCAGGATGAAGCCCTCCTCATCGCACCCCCTGCTCTCGTCCTTGCCAGGTCGAGAAGACTTGGCCTTGCAGCTCTTCGTAGCCTTGCGGCTCTCCGTAGACTTGCGATTCTCCGAAGCCTTACGGCTCTCATTCACCCCATTTTTATTCGTCCGCGGGGGAGGCGCGGGGCGACCAACAACAGTCGCGTAATTTTGCTGAGTCGCCTGTGGACTCGGCGTCGGCGCAACCGGGAGGGGAACGCAGGCGGAGGACGCAGCGGCGGTGTTCGTTGACCCGTCCGATAATGCTGACGACGGGCTAAACGTGGCCGCCGCCGCGCCTCTACGACAGTTGACGTATGCGGCGTCAGGTGACCTACGTAATGAATTATTACTTTTCAATTGTGATAATTCACTACGTAGATCAATGATGATAGATTCCGACGCCTGCAATCTACCTCGAACTCCGGTCAGCTCTTCCTTCAGGAACATGATGTCCTTCAGTAGGCTGACGACGTCGACGTGGTCCAGCGTGACGGGCGGCAGCTTGTGCAGCTCTTTAGCCACAAAAGCCGGTACCTCATCTGGATCCGTCTGCTTCAGCAGGGAGATGATGTCCTGCACGCTCCTTTCGGTTCCGTCTCTTCGTCGAGACGGCATTTTCGCGCTCTGGCCGAGCGTCTCGTACAGCAACTGCTTCCCTTGGCAAATCTCCTCGCTGGTGAAGGAGGACGTCTTGCAGATCTGCATGATGCTGACCTCGTCCATGGTGTCGATGGCGTGCTGGATAAACGCCAGCAACTCGTTGACCACGAGCGCCATGGTCACGTGCAGCGGCAATGTGCCGCGCGATTCGCGAAAATATTAATTAATTAATATTTGCAGCGTGTGTAACGTGGAGCACGACCGTTCGCTAGCTTGACAAATTACACATTATGTTAGCTGATGTTATTATGTGTTTAGTGTTTACGTCAAAACTACGAAACGGATTCTTGGGATGGCTACTTACAAGTTACAATACACAGGCTATGTTTTATTCCGGAATAGTATGGTGTTTCCATGAAATTATACTGTATTATCTTAACTATTTACAGAGCCGAGAGTAATACTATGAAGTATGAACCAGTATTAAATAATAAATAGGCACAAGGCTGCAAGTGGATAGGTAACTATAGGATTTTCTCCATAAATGACAAAACTTCATATTATGGTTAAATTGTCTAGGCCTAGGCCTCGTAGTAAGCTCTAAGATTCCCACTTCACTATTGTAAATTGGAGGTGGAGGATCAAAATTGACGTCAATTGCAGAAGTAATGAATGTTTTCTCAGTACTGATAATGTTTTTAATCCGCGTGAATAATATTTAAGCATTTAAAGGGAAAAATAACGTACCTCTATTTATACTTACAATAAACTCATTGCACAAAACAGTATTCAAAGGAAGACAAATAAGATTTGTCTTTGACTATGTCTTTGAAGATGAGTCCATGCATAAATAGAGATAACTAAATTTAAAAAACGGAAAATCTTTCCAAAACCAAACAGTAAATGACCAAAGTTATAGTACTGTAACCTACAACACTAACACTTTTCGAGTTTCGAAATACTCAATTAAATAGTTTGGAACATGTTATCAACTGGGCGCATGACAGACGCCGCTAAGAGCAGATAGCTCAGTACTGGCACTATGTATCCTTATCAGAATGGTCATTATATCTATACTAATCTATACTAATATTATAATTCTTCATAGTTTGTTTGTTTGTTTGTTTGAACGCGCTAATTTCAGGAACTACTGGACCGATTTAAAAAATTCATTTACTGTTGGATAGCCCATTTATCGAGGAAGGCTATAGGCTATATTTTATCACGCTAAGACCAATAGGAGCGTAGAAATAGAGGAAAGTGTGGAAAAAACGGGGGAAATTATTTGAAAGGGCTTATTTGAACGCGCTAATCTCAGGAACTACATGTCCGATTTGAAAAATTCTTTCAGTGTTAGATAGCTTCTTTATCGAGAAAGGCTATATAAAGGCTAAGACTAATAGGAGCTAAGAAATATAGGAGAATGCTACGAATAATAAAAACTACGGAAGAGTAACTCCCTCAAAAAACATGCTCCAAAATACTTGTCAAAAAAGTGTACCTTAGGTTCACTTTTCATACATTTGGTGACCTTGAGCGGTATAAAGGCTGACGTTACATGACAGTTCGAATGCCGAATGGAACCAAATTTAAAACTGTATTAGTATGGGAGTTACGTTTCTTTAGGTTTTATTATTCGTAGGGACGTTGTGAAAAAAACGCGGGAAATTATATGAAATTGCTTATTATCTCCTAAGATAGTTCTTAAACTACTGGAGCAAGTGTTATGTTATTTGGCAAACATGAAGAATAGACCAGACCACGTGACGGGACATAGGCTATTTGTTGCGGAAAAATGTACGGTTGCGTGAAATTCCTAAATTAAGCAAGCGAAGCCGCGCGGAACATCTTAGATATAATAAATTCGTAGGAAAGTCAATTCTGTACATTGAATATTTTTGTACAATAAATAATACTTGAGATGTGATCTACAATGCTAACGCGGACGAAGTCGCGGGCAACAGCTAGTAATATTATAATTCTGCAGAGTTTGTTTGTTTGTTTGAACGCGCTAATCTCAGGAACTACTGGTCCGATTTGAAAAATTATTTTACTGTTGGATAGCCCATTTATCGAGGAAGGCTATAGGCTATATTTTATCACGCTAAGACTAATAGGAGCGAAGAAATAGAGGAAAATGTGGAAATAAACGGGGGGAAATTATATGAAAGGGCTTATTTGAACGCGCTAATCTCAAGAACTACTTGTCCGATTTGAAAAATTCTTTCAGTGTTAGATAGCCCCTTGATCGAGAAAGACTAGGCTATATTTTTTATCATACTAAGGGCCTGTTTCACCGCTTCCAGATAAGGTGCCCGATAGGGTTATTTGACAGATTTTCCATACTCCATCTGTCAAATTAAGTGGTGGATAGCCTTATCAGGAAGCGGTGAAACAGGCCCTTAGACTAATAATAACGAAGAAATATAGGAAAATGTGGAAAAAACGGGGAAAATTATTTGAAAGGGCTTATTAGAATGCGCTAATCTTAGGAACTACTGATCCGATTTGAAAAATTATTTCAATGCTAGATATACCATTTATAGAAAAAGGCTACAGGCTATATTTTATTACGCCAAAACTAACAGGAGCGAAGGAATAGAGGAAAATGTGTAAAAAACGGGGGGAAATTATTTGAAAGGGCTTATTTGAACGCACTAATCACGAGAACTACTGGTCCGATTTAAAAAATTATTTCAGTGTTAGATAGCCTATTTATCGAGGAAGGCTATATAAGATATATTTTATCACGCTAAAACTAATAGGAGCGAAGAAATACAGGAAAATGTGGAAAAAACGGGGCAAATAACATTGAATATTTTTGTACAATAAATATACATACTTGGGATGTGATCTACTATGATAACGCGGACGAAGTCGCGGGCAACAGCTAGTCATTTATAATTAGCAAGTTTAACCAGTACTTAGGTTAATTACGAGGGTTAACGATCGTAACACAATTTAGGTTTCGATACTTAAGTGCTCCATAATAATTAATAAGATTAAAGATATTAGAAGATAGACATTAGACAATTATAGTCATTACTCATTAGACATAATTATATTTACTTAGATATGTCATTACAAAAAAAAATGTGTTTGGTTAAGCAAATATTCAAAAATGTGCCTATAAGAAGACTTTTAACAGCTATCTATCTGATTAGTTTTTTACAGATTATGTAAATCACTAAACATTCAAATAATATATCTCAATTGAGGCAGAAGTGCGCAGGAATGCTAAACTTAGTTGTTTTGCTAAATATGATAGTAATTTAATCCGTAAAACAATGTTATCACTTTTGTTTATATATGTTGTTGTAATTGATAGTTCACTTGCCAGGAGATAGCGCTGTTGTATTGTCTCAATAAAACATGATAAAGTTGTACTGTATAATATGTGATCGCAGAACATACAGTCGCTAAAATTACATAGAAACAAGACATTTTTCTATTGTCATAAATTATAAATATTTTTTAAAGAAAATTTGTTGCAGGAGGTATTTGAATATATCTAGTAATAAAGGCTGAAAAATTACACATATTACAAAAAATATGTTGTAGTATATAATTTAAGTCTATTGTAAATCCTACTAATTTTACACCCAAACCGCTGAACCAAATTTGTTGGAATTTGGTATTGGATTGGACGATACTTTGAGCCCCAGAAAAGGACAAAGGATACTTTTTATCCCGGAAAAATGTACAGTTCTCGCGCGATAAAAATTTTGGCACAACGGAGTTGGACGAGTCATCTAGTAAGTAATACAGTGCAAAGTGTAGACTACTGCACATTTTACAATACAACTGATACCTTTCAATTATGGTAGTTAGGCAATATTTATTCAATAATTATATTCTTATTCTCTGATTTTTTGATAAAAATTATAGCATGACTCCCGGAAAACCACAGACTTTAGTATGATAAGTGTTGAATCACTGATAGTTCAATTTCATACATGCTCTTACTTATTATGTCAGGCAATGGAAAGTCTGCAGCAAAGAGAATATAATCACAACATGCTTTGCAGTTCACAGTGGCTCTGTTGACATGATAGTTGATATTATATTGCCACTTGAATATAGCTACTTTAATTATTGTATTTTGCTTGATAGTTCAATTTGATTCAGTAAATACTGAATCAAGGTGATATAAATAATAATAACCTAACATTATGCAAATATTGTACAGGGACGGAGCTAATGCCATTCAACATTTTGTATTTCATTAATTAATGAAGTAAAATGTACCTATAAAAGTGACTACAAAAAATTCGAAATACCTAATTTTAAAAATGAAGATACGGTTTCCGAACCTTTACCAAAGTAATAGCAGACTTTATAACATATTTAATTATCATTTAAAATTTAAATTGTACAACAAATGAAATAATAAAAATAGCTAAAAACTTACATTCATAGACCCATTAATTATAGAGTAATTATGGCCCTTGTAACAAGTGTCGCGAAATAATAATATAAAGATAAAAATTAAAATTGTAAATCCTTAACTTTGCACGATAAAATTGTTGTTTCTTCTAAATTATTATTTTTACAAAAAAACGTTTACAAAAATAAAACATGCAGAATGCAGATTCGTTGACTTGTTGTGACTTGTGATTGACATTTGAATTTTGAAATTTGAGTTTTGGCCGTGAGAAACTTCTTCTTCTTCTTTAATGTCAGTTTCGTGGGTTGCCAATGTCAGAGTGTATTGGATAGACTTTGCTCTATTTAATGTAGGTCTGGTGAAGCAACAAGAGTATGGTTACTATGTATAATAATATATATTTACAAGTTGATTCACCTAAAACAAAAACAAGTGTTAGTAAAGACATCACAGAAACTTTTTCTGAGGTGAGAAAAGATGACTGACATTGACAACTACTGACTGTTGTTACCATAGATAAAGTTTTATGTTGTTACTTGTTACCCAACTCCTCCGACATCTCAAAAAATACTGGACGCGTCCGATGCATAGTGATAAATTAACTTATAGTAAATTATCTCTAAAGTATAAACACAAAAAACTCAGTCCACGACCCGAGTCATGACCATAAAGGTAATATACCTATCGGAATAGAGAAACAATCCCGAGCTGTCAAGCTTAACCAAAATTTGATTTACATCTGTGTATACAATTATGTTTACGTGTGCGTGTCAGTGATGTACAAACATCTTGTAATTCGACAAAATATCGATCATGGAATAATAATTGTAAGATTGTAAACAAAATAAAATGGGATAAAATAAAACTGCATAGATATATAATAAAATTGTAATTTTGAAGTAAAATGTGACTTTTCTTTAAAATGCTTGCTGCATAATTAAGTATGCATGAAGTTTACTTCGGAGTCCAGTTTGGACGGTTAATTATTTTAAGCCATGAATTTCTGGTATCCAGGTCAGCAGGAAATCTGAAAAATTGGCCAAGTGTAAGTCGGACTCGCGCATGAAGGGTGACCGGTTTCAACCGGGCATTTTCTAAAACCCGACACGATACGACACGACATGACGTCATGACACGATTCGACACGACAGGTTACGTCACGTGCCAATATCAGTACACGACACGACATCACTAGACCCTATTAATTTTCAATTCACTCTCAATGAGCCCTTTTATTTGATGCCCATCTTGCAGAAGTGCTTTCAACTATTCCCCTATCTTGGTTAAGCAGCCATATTGGATGTAGAATGACATTACATCTGTGGAAATTTCAGAAGTCTATTACTATAGTGGTTCTTGTTATACAGCCTGGACACAGAGAGACGGACGGACGGATGGACAGACGGACAGGCAACGAAGTCTTAGTAGTAGAGCGGGCTGCGGGACCCCACTACTAGGACTTTTTACCCTTTGGGTGCGGAATCTTAAAAACGATGAATTATGTATGATAGTATATTAATATACTTTAATTATAAACTACGGATGAGTATGTTATCATTTCAACATTCCTAGATAATTAGTATACTTAACTAAAAAATATTTTTATATCGATACAACTTATCGATAAATTGATGCAGCCCTAGTGTAAAATATATGAAAATTGTTTACACAAATTATCCTTAAATTGTGCACCAAGGCTAGTCAAGTTATGTTTTCCATATAATGAACCCTTTAAAGAAGTGAGTTCTCAAAATCAATACCAATAACTCGTAGGGAATTGGCAAAAATAAACTTAAAACTAGGCCCTGTCGATGTAGAATAATTCACCTGTTAAATGAATATTTGTCCGGGTTTTTTCGATGTGTGGATCCAGAATCATTCCACAAACAATTAACCATGTTTCTAGAGCAGTATTTCTAAAAACTATTCATTATTTAGCTTAAAATCACAATTTTTCTGAGAGCCCAAATTGACAACGATCGGCCCAGGGGCAGACAGACTGTCAAACAGATGAAAAAAAAGCTATGCAACCTCAAATCACGCTTCTCTTTCTACCACGCAGTGTTACTGATAGTGACTTCTCGCTTGCTCAGGCCTTTGTTTCTCTATTCCGATAGGTATATTAACTTTATGGTCATGACTCATGACTCTTGATTCGTGAAGTCGTGCGTCACGCTCACGAGTCAAGAATCAAGTAATTCTGTCTACTCTGATCAAAATATCTACATTATTTTCCTCTATGATACCTACATATTTTGTCACATTGTCAAACTGTGACTACAAATTACAATAAATATGTCTGTCTGCATCATAATTCATTTAAAGAGTACGGTACTTTTATTATATACTAATACTATTATTCCTTCCTTCTTCCTTCGCCATCACCGCTATTCGACTCTGGAACTCCTTACCCGATTTCATTAAAAAATCTGAATCTATAAATATATTCAAAAAACGTGTAAAACAATATTACTTAGACCTCTCTATATAAAACTATTGGTGTGTAGGTTCTTTTATATTATAACTATACTTTTTTGTCTTATTATATCTGTGTAAAGTTTATTTAGTTTATTATATATTATGTTATTAATATTGTATGTAATTAGTATATTTAATATTTATATTTTTAATTTTATTGTCGGTTGTCTGGAAGAAACTGCTTAAAGCAGTAAGACCGCCTTTTTGCACAATTTTGTAATTTTTCTATACTTTTTTGTTATTGTTATGTCTTCTGTTTTTTGTCTCCTAAATGTCTTTTCTTTTGTGTGTGCAAATAAAGAATTTATTATTATTATTATTATTATTATGTCTGTATGCTTGTTCTGAATGATATGGCGAGGTCTTTATGGCCTTCATATTATCATATTATACTAGCATTATGAGTACCCAAAAATCTCTAAGGAGTACCTAACTGTTATAGTCAATGATATAATATTAATAAGATAAATAATTACAGGTCACTAATTGACTGTAGTAGATACTAGATAGTAAGTTAGACTTTATTAGCCAGTAGGTTAATTTCCTTAGTGATCAGTATATAGTTAAAGGTATAAGTAACCTTTAATCATTACTGGGACGTCCAGTGGTGTTGCTAAAAGATGATTTCTGCCTGGTTTTGAGTAAGAATGCAGGATTTATGTATCATATTAGCATGTACAATATTATAAGTACTAATAATAACTGTGCGTTGTGGCCTGTGCCACAGCTAGCTATACTACTCTACTTTGATCCTGTAACAGTGTTCAGTTTATTAAAGGTACTGAAATAATAATCAAAATAATATATTTTAATATATTTATTATTGTATGTGTCAGTTAGATATCACAAGGATATCACATATCACAAGGAGTGCTTAGGCAAACTAACATGTAGAATCTATTCTTATCACATTTAATAATTATTTGAAAGGGGTATATATTTTGTGATTTTTATTTCTTGATTTTTATCTTGTCAGCAAGGGAGCATGACAATCCGGTACCATCCGGCTCCACATTCAGCTCCTCCACTGTACCATTATTGATGACCATAGAGAATCTCTTCGAACGTAAACCACCCAATGGAGGAAGATTAGTACCAAGATCCAGAGCTTTTACAAAGTTTCCACTGGGATCAGCTAGCATACGAACCTGTGCAAAATACCATAAAATAGGTTATTATAATTAACAATTCTTAATGCATTGATTCCAACCATAAAGCTTAGTGCCTCAGCTAAAAAATTTATAAGCATAATATATAAATTAATATAATATATCACCGGATAAAATACACAATATTTCAAACTTTCCAAATATATAATGTTTTAATAAAATAATTTTGTTATTGGCAATGATATTATATAAAAAAACTCATTGAATATCATTGGTTATTGGTTGTAGCAGGGTTGTTAAAATATACACAAGGTAACAAGGTCAGATGGGTCATTCAGATTATCCGACTCAGTAACATGAGCTACGTCAAATGCTATAAAAATATGTTATAAAAAAAATGTTCTTAGGCTTTTTACATTGTGGATTAATAATTATTATTACTAAATTAAATTCATAAATAGCATTATATACATAGAGAACATAAAATATACTTAAGTTAGTGTAAAGTGGGCAAGAACATAATACTTTTAGTGGTTTTTTGAAGTGAAAACTTCTTTAGCGGCGTTGAGCACTTGTGGGATGGGTAAAAACTGTGAAACTCGCGATAGATTTTCGTGTTGATCAAAAAACCATACAAAACGCGTAAGACGGTTGGAGAGTAGTGTTTTGTGTCGAACTCGAACTCAATTTGAAACTTGATCGAAACCACGATCGAAACTTGATCGAAACTTTATCGAAACTTGATCGAAACTTAATCGAAATTTGATCGAAACTTGATCGAAACCTGATCGAAACTTGATCGAAACCTTGATCGAAACTTGATCGAAAATTGATCGAAACTTGATCGAAATCTTGATCGAAATCTTGATCGAAATCTTGATCGAAATTTGATCGAAACTTGACCGAAACCTTGATCGAAACCTTGATCGAAACTTGTTCAAAACTTGATCGAAACTATCGAAATTTGATCGAAACCTTGATCGAAACTTGATCGAAACAGCTTGATTGACGATTTTTTAAAAATCGATTTTCATAAAAAATGGGTTAAAAAAATGCACAACGTTAATAATCAAGTTTTCACTTCTGCCGGCACTCCCGGAGTGCAACCAGTTTTTTTTTTTTTTTTGTTAAACTCAAAATACACAATAATATGTCTAACGAATATAAATATTTAAGCAACAAAATAACAATTTTTAAGATCTGCGTAGTGTTGTTTAGCATAATATTAAAAAGTCACATGACAGGCAAAAAATCCCAGACCTTGAATAGTTGTACTGTGTACACTGCGTAAATAAACCTTATTAGTAAGAGGTGTTGAAATCATATGAAATGAAGATGTTTTATTTTCAAAACTGGTAAACTTTACACTTTTAGAACATCTACATTAGGCTGATTTGGGAACTAACCCGGCGAGAAGAACCAGTGTAAGAAACTTACAAGGGGCTACCTTTTTACCAAAAACATTGCAAAATTGTTATTTTATGTTACTATAAAAACTTAAAATAATTTAAACACAATATGTAAGAATGACAAACATTTATAGAAGCAGCCTAGTCTGTCAGCTTATTTTTCCCAAGGTGTGCTATTATTTAGAAAATCATTAATCAATTACCTTATAATAAGCCCTTGCACACAAGGTTAAAAGCCTTGAAGTATTGAAAATGGTATCTACGATAAACTACATATATAAATAATAAATATACACTTGCAAATAAATATTCCTTACCTTCCCCTTGGTGTTGTGTTGAGCTCCCCAGGCAGCCATAACATAAGGATCATTTACTGAAATGCATACAATCTCTGAGGCACCCTCAGATTTTAACTTCTCAGCGTTTTCTACATATCCCGGTAAATGCGTCTTTGAACAACCAGGGGTAAATGCACCAGGTACAGCAAAAAGAATAACCTTTTTTCCAGCCGCCAATTCAGAAATGTTGACTTTATTTGCTGGTGAATCTTCAAACAAATCGACAGATGGTAACTTGTCTCCAACCTGAAAATTAGATATTTATGATTACATAGTTTATTATCAACTATAACCATGCCGGCTGTTACATAATGTTTGTTATTTATATTATCATTTCAAAAATTACCTTGATAGGTGCCATGGTCACTTTTGATAAATGTATGAGCCTTCTCGAAGTTTGTTGCGATACTGCAATCGAAATCACACCGCGGGCAGCCACAACAACCGTGGAAAACATTTGTTCAAAAAAATGACGAATACCTACTGAACAGTGACTGCTGATTGGTTTGCTGCCTTTTGTATAATATTTAACTTGATTTGACCACAGACTAAGGATATAATGTGTGTATATTATCTCCACAGATTACTAGTATATATTTGTAGAATTAACTCAATGGATTTGACGTGCTCTTAAAGTTAATATACCTAATAGGTAGGTATATTAACTTGTGACTATGGCTGCGTTCCAGATGACGTTAATTTTGACCAAAACGCTCAAAACGTCCCCTTCTGCCGTTCCCTTTGGCGACCGGGGTCGTTTTGATAGCGGCTATGACGTCACTCATGACGTCATCAATTTCGCTCAAGCAACGCTCAAAACAACCCACGACGAAAATGGGTCGAAGTGGGCGTTCTAGTTTTTATTTTATTTTAACGTAACAATCTCGCAAAGACTATATTCGGAAAGTTTTCAGGAGCGAGTAGCGACAAAAAAACTTCATATAATTTCATTGCAAAACGTAATATTTTTAATTGAAATATAATTAAATAAATATATTTATTAAAAAGAAATTGTTTTAAATGAAAGAACAGATATTTTCCTATAAAATACTAAGTTATCGTCTCTCATGGTCTTTTAAATTCTTCATTAGAATAAAGATTGATTACATTTACGTAGTCATTGATTCGTGGTCTAAACTTTCGCTTTTCGCGATCATAATTGTGGAAAAGTGCATTCCACTCTTCATCTGAACTAGATTCACTAAAAATGTCTGAATCATTATTCCGATGCACCTGCAAAATATGTCTAACTGCCGTAAAAATATCCATTTCGATAATCGATAGGTACCTAAATATTATTCAAATAAAAGCGGTAGACTTGAATTCTAACTTAACCTCTTTCAGCTGTCACCTGTCACTGTCACCTCGCCAGAGCGCTCAAAACGCTCCATAATTCCGTTCCACTTGGGTTTGTGACATTAACGCTCACATTTGCTCACATGCTAATGGAACGGGAGAAACGAAGGTCTTGAGCGTGAGCGTTATTAACGACATCTGGAACGCAGCCTATATGGACGTGCTTGATATTTGCGCAAACATATTTAAAAAGTACTCTGTGGCGCAAACTTTGAATTTTTTTGAAAATTGACATTTGACAAATACGAAGGATGTCTTTCTTTCTTTCTTTTTCTTCTTTTTTGGCAACTTGACACAAATGATGTCTATGTTGTGCCACGGACAAGGTAAAAAGGTAAGGAATATGGCGGGAAAACCATATTCCTCCTATTATAATTTTCATCATCGTTTTCATGTATCGTCAGGTCTAAAGTCTAGTCAAAGTCTAAGTAAAAGTCAATACAGTCAAGGAGGCAAGTCGGTCGATTCAGTAAAGTAGTAGACGCTTTACTGAAACTTTCGATGGAATTTTGGAGGGAACACAAAATAGCACGTTTCTGGATATTACATCACTTTCCTACACTTGTGCATGAACACAAATATCTAATGGTTAATATTCTACCAATATTACACATTAAAAACCCAGCTAACACAATTTTAGGAAAATAATACAAAAACACAACAGCACTCTTTCACATGCCCGCCAAAACTCCACGAAGGATGTCAACGTCACAGATGTCAGAGTACGTCTTCTTTTCCTTCTTTCACGACAGGTAGTAATTAACTTTAAACTCAAGCGGACATGTCCGAATACAAATTAAAATATTATTTTTTTAACTGGGATGCGACTTCCGAGTTCCGACACAGTTTGTCTATCACTTATCAGTATTTGCAGCGCCGGAGCGGAGCAAAGGCGTACTAGTTTTCTGTCTCCGATACTAGTTTTCAGCCAGCTCGATACAAGGATTTCCAAGTGGCCGTCTAACAAGTAACATCGCTGCATTGACGATATATATATATATATATATATATATATATATATATACATTAATATCAATCAAAATATCATTGGCCTAAGCAATTAGGCCAGTATACTGGTAACAGCTTAGGAACACGCTTGCACTTGTCAAACTGAAAACATGTTAACCGAAAGAGTTTTCTACTTCTACTTTTTATTGTCGGTGTGGTTTTTATTATTTTTCCCCAAATTGTGTTATTTGGGTTTTTGATGTTCATTATTGGTAAAATATTAGCCACTAAATATCTGTTATCTTGCACAAGTGCAGGTAAGATGTTGTCAAAACCAAAATGTATAATTCCTGTGACATTTGGTGTGAACAACGGAAAATAGGGCTATTTCTTCCGTGAGTTTTAACTAAAACATCGTTATTATAACTTTATTATCCTATTCATTGGAATATTATTGTGTCTTTTTAAAATTGAAATGTATCAAGTTTTACATGCTTTTGCCCAGTTATGTAGCAATTATTGATGGTTTTCCCTGGTATTACCGATAGTTGTCTACCCATACGCCATCTAGTTACTAAAATGGAAGCTGTTTGACAATCAAATTAAAAAGTTAAGAAAATTCCTCAGTTGTCTACCCATACGCCATCTAGTTACTAAAATGTAAGCTGTTTGACAATCAAATTAAAAAGCTAAGAAAATTCCTCATTATGAAAACTCGCAGAGCCTTTTCTTTTCTTTTTCTTCTTTTTTGGCAACTTGACACAAAGGATGTGTATGTTGTGCCACAGACAAGGTAAAAAGGTAAGGATGATGAAATGATACACGTGAGGACTAAAGATATTATATTATATTATTGAAAGAAACACAAAATAACATAGTTACACGGACGTAGGCAGCTACAATATATTTATGTCACACGGCGAATATTTTTCTTGACAAGTAAAATGTTTTCTTCTAAATTCCAAATATGAATTCTAAATAGTTTTCGTTCACACTCCAACATCCCCCCTTGAACGTAAACCCATGGCAGCAGCGAGGGCTTGCAGCTTGCAGCGGTGGAGGCCCTTTGTCAGCGCGTCAGCCACCATGTCCTCGGTTGGCACGTACTTGACTCGTTCTTGCCCGGCTGCAACCTTTTCTTTAACAAAGTGATATCTGACGTCAATGTGCTTAGCAGAAGCTTTATGAAAAATATCATTCTCGAGCTGCTGGAGCCAGAGCGCTTCTTGTACCGCTGAAGCCAGTGACATACTCGTATATTCCGCTTCAGTACTAGAAAGTGCGACTGTGCTTTGTTTTTTGGAGTTCCAGCTTATGCACGCTCCCTGAAACATAAAAATATATCCCGTACACGATCGTCTATCGGTAGCATCGCTGGCCCAATCAGCATCACAGTAACCAATAATATTTTCATCATTTCTTTTAAAGGTTAGCTACATATTCATTGTTCCTTTTAGGTACCGAAAAATTCTTTTAACAGCAATCCAGTGTTGCATTGTGGGACTGTTATTAAATCTGACGTCAGTGTGCTTACTGCGGGCACGATAAGCGTCAGAATCTCCTCCTATCGTCTTTATTTACATGTCTTTTTCCTCTATTTGTATTCTGCCTTATATTCATGAAATCAGAACCTGTAAGGCTGGCTCATTGTCAACAGGCGGGACCTTCTCGTCTTCGAGCCAGTGGCGATTCATCGTCATATGCGCCGATGCTCCAGAGTCCACATACCAGATTGTACTATCGTTGCTAGACAAGGCTGAAAGGGCAACAAAAGTTTCCTTCTCAGTGTTATTGCTCTCCTTCTTATTCTTAAACCAACAGTTCTTGCTGACGTGGCCATATTTGTTACAATTGAAGCACCGGGGCCCTTTTGGTTTGTTTGGCTGGCTAGAATTATTATGGGATTGAGTTTTAAACTTGTTAAATTTTGAATAAAAAGCGGTAGTAGCATCCGATTTAACCTCCTGTAGTAATTTAGTTTTAATCAGATCGGCACTAATTTTTATTCCGGAGCTCTCCAGACCCATAATCATCGGCTTGTAGTTCTCTGGCAAGCCGGCTAGCATAAGTGTTCCAAGCCACTCATCGTCTACTTTAAAATCTATCCCTCGCAGTTTGTGAGCGGCTGTCATTATTTTGCTTATATACTCCTCTACGTTTGTACTTGTTTCTACGGTTGTGTTTATCAGATCTTTCAATAATCCTACTTTACGGAGCAGGCCTGAGTCCTCAAACGATTTAGATAAATTTTCCCATACCATCTTAGCCGTCGTTGCGTCCTGGACATGTACGTAGAGCTGCGGATCAATGGAGAGTATTATCTTGGACTTAGCTTTCACATTCTTTTTAGGATCCTCGGAGTCTCCGGAGATACACTCCCATAGTTCCTCGTGCATGAGGTACGCCTCCATCGCGAACTTCCAGGTCGAGTAATTGTCTCGCCCCATCAGCTTCGGTATAGAAAATGCGTTTGAAGCCATTTCTATATATTATAAGCTGAAAAATCTAAAAAAAGAGCGGATGAAAAAACGGCAACGATGACGCGGTATGAAGTGACTTTTTTTTCGGAATTTGGAAAATATTTTTTACACAATTTTTACATAAACGTGCGGCCCATAACCTGATGAAATGATACACGTGAGGACTAAAGATATTATATTATATTATTGAAAGAAACACAAAATAACATAGTTACACGGACGTAGGCAGCTACAATATATTTATGTCACACGGCGAATATTTTTCTTGACAAGTAAAATGTTTTCTTCTAAATTCCAAATATGAATTCTAAATAGTTTTCGTTCACACTCCAACAAAGGAATATGGCGGGAAAACCATATTCCTCCTATTATAATTTTCATCATCGTTTTCATGTATCGTCAGGTCTAAAGTCTAGTCAAAGTCTAAGTAAAAGTCAATACAGTCAAGGAGTCAAGTCGGTCGATTCAGTTAAGTGGTAGACGCTTTACTGAAACTTTCGATGGAGTTTTGGAGGGAACACAAAATAGCACGTTTATGGATATTACATCACTTTCCTACACTTGTGCATGAACACGAATATCTAATGGTTAATATTCTACCAATATTACACATTAAAAACCCAGCTAACACAATTTTAGGAAAATAATACAGAAACACAACAGCACTCTTTCACATGCCCGCCAAAACTCTCGCAGATGAATGAGGAATTTTCTTAGCTTTTTAATTTGATTGTCAAACAGCTTCCATTTTAGTAACTAGATGGCGTATGGGTAGACAACTATCGGTAATACCAGGGAATACCATCAATAATTGCTACATAACTGGGCAAAAGCTTGTAAAACTTGATACATTTCAATTTGAAAAAGACACAATAATATTCCAATGAATAGGATAATAAAGTTATAATAACGATGTTTTAGTTAAAACTCGTGGAAGAAATAGCCCTATTTACCGTTGTTCACACCAAATGTCACAGGAATAATACATTTTGGTTTTGACAACATCTTACCTGCACTTGTGCAAGATAACAGATATTTAGTGACTAATATTTTACCAATAATGAACATCGAAAATCCAAATAACACAATTTGGGGAAAAATAATAAAAACCACACCGACAATAAAAAGTAGAAGTAGAAAACTCTTTCAGATATCATGTTTTCAGTTTGACAAGTGTAAGCGTGTTCCTAAGCTGTTACCAGTATACTGGCCTAATTGCTTAAGCCAATGATCGCTTAGGAGTATGATATTTTGATTGATATTACACTTGACAGTACACTGATATTTTTTAGAAACACGACCAACATGTAGTCAGTAATGCCAACCTGCAGATAACTTCAAATCGGTGGGGAACCAATAGAAAATTAGTGAGTGTCTACTGTCGCGCCGTCTGGTGGAGATGATAAAAAGAAAACATCCCATACCAACATGACGGCAAAGGATCTATTCGATGAAACGCACTATAGTGTGCGTTTATTTTCTTGATTATTTCTATTTGTCGATCATTTCGAAGCACATTATTATACAGAAAAGAAAGTCATTGAGTTCATGATATCGATAAATTATAGTTCAAGTAATGAGAATCCGTAAGTTAAACACACGTAAAAAGCTATGCAATTTTTGTAGACAAATTATTAATTGATGTGACATTTTTAGCACTAATGCCTTACATAGCACGAATAAGGGATTATTAAACTTATAAATTATCTTTTTGGCTTACAAAAATACCGACTGAAAAGCCCAAAAAACGTTGTTAAAAACTTACGTATTTATTGTTAAATCCACGTGTTTGAGGCATTCTTTGGCCATTCTTATGGTTTATTATTTAGCGGAACCACAAAACTCAACAATATCTAACATAAAATGTTCACTAAAAACCTTTGTTAACACTTTTATTACATGAAATATGCAGACCGACTCCTTTGTTATGTCCGAGTAAGTAGGACATAACATTACACGCTTTTGACGCTTATACACCGATATAAGGCTCTCTCCTAGTGTATATTAACTCAATGGTTACTCGTTTGTCGGTTGTCAGCTTTTGTCAGTTTTTGGAAACTTTTGTGGTTATGTTTTGTAGTTTAATATGATTGCAAATATTTATGAAGCATAGGATAAATATTTTTAGTTCTTTCAATATCAAATAAGCAGTATGGAAGCGCCTTCTATGGAAACTATTTATCAAGCAATCAGTGCTCTCTATGATAACCCAAATAGAGAAGAAAAAGAAAAGGCTTCAGTGTGGTTAGGAGACGTACAGAAATCTGTAAGTATTTCTCTTTATTTGTCGCATTCACAGTTAAAAACTTGTGTACGCTCAATAATTCATGTCTTTTGTTCTAGATACATTCATGGAAAGTTGCAGACGAATTACTTAGGCAAAAGAAAGATGTACAGTCTTGTTACTTTGGTGCTCAAACAATGAGATCAAAAGTGCAACATAGTCTTTCAGAGTTGCCTGAGGAATCACTTATTTCTCTCCGCGACACCTTAGTTGGGCATTTGGAGAACACTTCCCCTGATACTACATCAGCTATATTGACACAGCTTGCACTGGCATTTGCAGACCTAGTATTGCAAATGATATCATGGCAAAATTGTGTTAGTGATATGATAAAACTGTTTGCAAACAAAAATGACTTCGC
This sequence comes from Polyommatus icarus, assembly GCA_937595015.1. Lineage (NCBI taxonomy): Eukaryota > Metazoa > Arthropoda > Insecta > Lepidoptera > Lycaenidae > Polyommatus > Polyommatus icarus. Next base: position 8,174,217 of record OW569324.1, on the reverse strand, counting down.
TTTATTGGAAGTGCTAACAGTATTTCCTCAAGAAATAGACTCCACTAATCTTAAGCTTGGGGAGAATCGTCGTGAACAAATAAAAATGGAGTTAAGGGCTAACTCACAAATCGTAACAATGTTTCTAAAGGAATGTTTGAACAATACAAATACACATGTAGCTCTGAAAGTTATTAAATGTATGACATCTTGGATACAAGTTAAAGCTATGAGCACACAGGAGGTACCTAATAATGTAGTGATAGGCTTCAGTTTACAAGTTCTGAAGGATTACAATTCTATCAATCTTTTACATGAAGCTGCGTCTGACTGCGTGTGCTCAATATTGAATTGCTTAGCTGCAGATAAGTGTGATGATGTTCAGAAGCTGTTATTCGATAGTGTGTCATCATTAGAAGAGAGTTATCATATGGCGGTTGCACATGAAGAAGAGGAGAAAGCAGCAAATTATGCTAGGGTATTTACTGAAATGGCAGAATCGCTCTTGGAAAAGATTATTCTGAGTACAATGAATGGGGAGAAACATTATGGTTTGAGATCCCTAGAATTAGCATTAGTTTGTGTCGGTCATCATGATTATGAAGTTAGTAAATTTAGAAATATAATTAGATTTTTTTAATTTAACACAACTCTGGTGTTTTTTAAATACAGAAATATGGAAAACTCATTTTTCTATCTGTGTTATTAAGACATTAATGATTACAGGTAGCAGAAATCACCTTTAACTTATGGTATCGACTATCTGAAGAGGTGTATGAACGAGATTATCAACCTCTAACTGACTCCTTTAAGCCCCACATTAAACGTTTAATTGAAGCTCTTGCAAGACATTGTCAGTGTGAACCAGACCATGCAAACTTGCCTGATGATAGTGATGAATTTTTTGTAAGTATATTGGAAACATTGAATACAGTATAGTTAGCCCAGGAAAATTAAACATTCTACCTCCGAAGAATTCAAAATTTGTAGAGATGTTAAATACACCATTATAAATAAAACCACCTCAAAAGTCCCTGGCGATCCTCCTTGTGCTAAAAATTTTATTCAATTTCAAAGGTACGAAAATGTTTTCCCCATTTTTTTTTTCTCAAATTGTACATCTTATATATAAAATTTCCCTGTCACAATGTTAGTTACCGTACTCCTCCAAAACAGCTTGACCGATCTTTATGAAATTTTATATGCATATTCAGTAGGTCTGAGAATCGGCCAACATCTATTTTTCATACCAAAAATTATTTATATGGCAAAACAATGTTTGCCGGGTCAGCTAGTTTTATTATAAAAATTGGTAGCACAAGATTGTAGATCATAGAAAATCATTCGATATAGAGATCATTTTCTGCAAAAAATATCATAATTCATAACACTTTTTTTATACAACTTACCATCTAATATACATACATACATACATACATATATAAATCTCCTGTCACGATGTTTGTCCGCAATGGATTCCTAAACTACTTAACCGATTTGAATGTTTCTTTTTTTTAAATGTGTGCTTTCTTCCAACTTGAGAGATAGGATAGCTTAGATCTTTAATTATAGACGCAATTTTATTTTATTGCAAATTATTTTACAACCTGAGACTGACGGCGACCATTGTTTGTGCGACGAGATCGACGTTGCCATGGTAACATACATATTATTTAGTCACTTCAATAAAATAATATGGCAAATACATAATATATTATGGCAAAGCAACATTTGCTGGGACAGCTAGTCTAATATACATATATAAATCTCCTGTCACAATGTTTGTCCGTGATGGATTCCTAAACTGCTTAACCGATTTTAATGTTTCTTTTTTTTATTGTGTGCTTTTTATTTCTTTTCTTTTTTTTAATTGTTTGCTTTAGATAGGATAGCTTAGATCTTTAATTATAATCGCAATTTTATTTTATTGCAAATTATTTGTATATAAAGAGCAACCATTGTTTAAGCGACGCGTGTCATGGGATAACGATGGACGTTGCCATGGTGACATACCTACTTATTTAGTCACTAATTCAATAAAATAATACAGGCGATATATTATGTACTTTATATAATATGGCAAAGAAATGTTTGCCGGGACAGCTAGTTTTTTATAAATAGAAAGTTTAAAGTTTGGGAAAATCATATCTATATTTTATAGCCAATGAATTTGTGAAACTATTGGTTCAAATGGAAAAATTAATTATTTTTGTGTTGGATAGTCTTATATATCGAGGAAGTCTTTAGGCATCACGCTGCAACCACTAGGAGGGAAGAAACAGATGAACATGTGAAAAAAACGGGGAACATTATTTGAAAGGTTTTATCTCACCAACTGCTGAAGCAATTTTCATTTTATCTGGCACAGGTATATAGAGTAGGCCACGTGGAGGGACATAGGCTAATTTTTTTCAGGAAAATGTATGGTTACTGTGAAATTCATAATTAAGGGGTGCGGAGCCGCGCGTAACGTCTAGTACTACATACTAAGGTAATATTTAAAATTCTCGGGCTGACATACTAGAGTGACTAGCTTCCAGTCGCTCTTCGAAAAACGTAGGTTTGGCAAGTCACACAGAAGTATGTTTGGCTGAGAACTTTTCAAACAAGCCTTGTATGCTGATTGCTGTAGTACTGAAAGTTCCGCTCCGCCCGCGTTAATTATGAATTTCACGGAATTCATTTTTCCGAAAACAAAATAGCCTATGTTCCTTTTCGTGGTTTACTATAATATTATACATATATTATGTGCAAAATAACATAAAAACTGCTTAAGCAGTTTGTGAGATAAGCCCTTTCATATAATTTTCCTGTTTTTTTGCTCCTATTGGTCACAATGTGATGTTATATAGCTCAAGTCTTCCTCGATAAATAAGACTATACAACACAAAACGAATTTTTCAATTCGAACCAGTAGTTCCACAAATTCTTTAGCTTTATAAATTAAGATAATAAGTATGATTTTCCCAAACATTAAACCCGCTATTTAGAAAGAATAGTAAGTCGTATGAAAAAAGTGTCTGATAATTTTTTGTAGATAATTCTATGATCAAATCTTGTTCTACCGTTTTTTATGATACAATGCACAGTTTGAAAAATAAACAGGAAAAACCACATTTTCATAGATTTGACCTTAAGAAAAATTTTTAGCACAAGGAGGATCACTGCCCACTGGGCACTTTTGACTTTGAGGTTTTCTTTATAATGGTGTATTTATCGTCTTTACCAATTATTTTCAGCTCTATGCGAATTATTCTGAGGTTACGATTTTTTTTGCGTCTAATTAGACCGGGCTAAGAAATGTCTCTCATGAATTTATTTTTCAAATATATTTGAAAAATATACTTATTATGTCAGAAACTTGAGATATTTTATATATCTCAAGTTTCTGACATAAGTATGTAACTACTAACTAGTGCAACAAAAATTGTGTAACTGACCGTAGAACTGACCCGAGTTTGACCACCAACTAAAAGTTCGAAAGATCCATGAATTGCAAACTTAAGGTAGATACCTACCTATCCATTTTAGGAACCATGTTTTTTTTACTCAGTTACTCTTCTGTTGTATTTATTACTCTTAGATTGGCATTCATTTCATTTCATGCTTGCTTTATACCTGTAATTTGTTAAATTGTTTTATTTTTTAGGATTTCAGGTTTAAAGTGATGCAACTTATAAAAGATGTAGTATTTATAGTAGGCTCAAGTTCCGTATTTCAACAAATGTTTGCTAGCCTCCAGGGCAACATGCCTTGGGAACAGACTGAGGCTGCTCTATATGTAATGAGGACTGTTGCCAAAAATATAGTACCGTAAGTATTCCAAGATCTAAAAGCATCTATAGTAACACAAAAATTGTACTATGTTATTTTATCGGTCTATTGCCTGAATTAAACAATTATTATTATTATTATTATTATAAACCATACAAAAATATAATACTTGCAAAACATGATTTGCAAATGAGATCCGTTGCACAGTTGCACACTATTTTACTAATATTTTACATTACAGAGATGAATATGAGTATGTACCAAAAGTTATAGAAGCCATTTTATCCATGCCAGAAGACTCCCATCCAGCAGTCAGAAAGACTTGTATTCAGCTGCTAGGGGAGCTCTGTGAGTGGATAGAGAAACATCCGGAGTGCCTAGAACCCTGCCTGCAACTGCTCATTCGCTCTCTTAGTGACAAAAATATGGCGCACTCAGCTGCTACAGCATTACAGGTTGATAAATAATTTTATTTTGATAAGTTATCAAGACACATAATATTATGACATGTTAATTATTTGATTTGAATTTGATTAAGAAACATGCTTAATTTATTAACACTTATCCAATAAAAAATGTGGAAGGAAAGGCATGTGGAAGGAAAGAGGGGAGGCCTTTGCCCAGCAGTGGGACACCATCGGCTATTAATAATAATAATAAGATAGATATAGCCATCCCCAATAGTAACAACCTGAAACAAAAACATAATGAAAAGATTCAAAAGTATATACCCCTTGCTGATGAATTAAAACAAATGTGGCGACAGAAAACTGTAAAAATCATACCCATTATTCTTTCCTCGACTGGCGTCATTCCCTAAACCCTCGCTGATGCTCTGAAATCACTCGACCTAAACAAAAATACATACATCCACTTACAAAAATCCATCTTCATTGATACCTGCTCCATCGTTCGCCGCTTCCTAAACCCATCATCATCTTTTACTTCATCACAATCTTTATACTTTTCATCATAAATCAGGATACTTGGCACAAGCCCGTACCTGAGTCATTTCCCCGGCAAACAGCCGAGACGCTAACTTTCATAAATAATAATAAAATATGTCACACAATAAAAAGCTATATTAAGTTTTTTCTTTCGTGTGACTTTTCCAATGTATGGGACAAGGGTGAAACATTTTATGTTTAATTACATAATTTTAGTAGAAGGAGGTTAAAACATTTAAGAAATATTATAGTCCACTGTCCAGCTATACTCAACCTGCGGCCTGATACTGAGAATATGATATAAAGAATATAATATTGCAATTTCGTGTTTACTCCATAATGTAAATTGCATGCTGTGACCAATTATAATTAGTTATTGCATGTAGCTTGTATTCTAAAATATGTCCAAACCAAATGTTATTAACTTATTACTAATGCAAAACTGTTTTTGGTCCTAAATAAATAAATAAATAAAATAAATTTGCAGCACATCTGCAAGTCGTGTCGCGAGCACGCAGCGGCGCACGTGCCGACGCTGCTGCGTGCGGCCGCGCTCGCGGACGACCTGCAGCTGCCTCTACACACCGGCGCCGCCCTCCTGCGCGCGCTCGCCTCCGCCACAGGCCGCCTGCCGCACGACCAAGTCGGTTTAAGTATTTACTTAATAATGTTTAGTTCTACATTCATGTTACCTATGATAGATTTTATTGATTTTAATTTACGCTTCAACTCCCAAGCGGCCACATGTGGCCGCGAGAACAATAGATATTTATTTTAAATATTTATTTTTTGTAAATCTGTGTATTCTGATGCCACCTACGAGGGCTGCTATTTATGTATCCGGAACTGGCCACTTACAAGAACAATATTTAAAAAGTAATTACAACATTTGAAAATAGAACTCTTTGGTTGAAGAATACATTTTGTTTCATGTGACTGTCAATTATTTTTCCATTGTGGCGTCATTTTGAAAATTGCGTGTCTTCATTTGCCATGGATTTAACGCGTGAACATTTTCGTGCAATGATTTACTACGATTTTCGGCGTGGGCTAAATCAACAACAGTGCTTTATTCAACTCACCGCAACTTTTGGAGATGAAGCACCATCAAAAACAACTGTTTATCACTGGTACAGTGAGTTTAATCGGGGGCGGTCTATGCTCACGGATGAAAATAAAGAAGGTCGCCCAAAAACAGCTGTTGTCCCACAAAATATAGATGCTGTGCGGGAACTAATAATGCGTGATCGTCATGTTACATATCGCGAGATAGAGGTGTCCTTAGGCATAAGTATGACGAGCATACATAAGATATTACACGAACATTTGGCTGTAAAAAAATATGTTCGCGTTGGATTCCGCACAACTTGACAATCGATAAAAAACGGGCTCGTGTCGATTGGTGCAAAAAAATAAAAAAATACAACCGTGGTACGTCAAAAGCCGTTTATAATATCTACACAGGTGATGAATCTTGGATCTATGCATATGACCCCGAAACTTAACAACAGTCAACGGTGTGGGTGTTCCAAGATGAGCCGAAACCAACAAAAGTTACTCGTGCAAAAAGTACTTTGAAGCAAATGGTCGCCTGTTTTTTTGGAAATAATGGACATGTGGCTACAGTGCCATTAGAGAATCGTAAAACGGTTAATTCTGAATGGTATACGACCATTTGTTTACCAGAAGTCTTTGAAGAAATAAGAAAGGACAACCGACAACGCAGAATCATATTACATCACGACAATGCTAGCTGTCACACCTCGGCTGAAACAACTCAGTTTTTGGAGGGTCAAAAGATCGAATTGACTGGTCATCCGCCGTACAGCCCTGATTTGGCACCTAACGATTTCTTTTTATTTCCATACGCGAAGAACAAATTACGTGGTCAACGTTTTTCGAGCCGCGAAGAGGCTGTTGATGCGTCCAAAATGCACGTTTTGGAGTTATGAAAATTGGTTCCAGCGTATGCAAAAGTGTGTCGATCATCGCGGCGAATATTTTGAAAAACAATAAAACCATATTAAATGATATATGTTTGTTTCTTTTTTTAATTCCGGATACATAAATAGCAGCCCTCGTATTGCATGAATTTGCAACCTGCCATTAATAAAATCATTTTAGACACCATTCAATGAATTTGTATAAAAGTACCTTATTATGTAACCACTAATCGTACTGTTATATTTCAAATATGTAAGTTTTCTTAATAAAATAATATGTTGTAATTAGTAATGAACACATGTACAGCTGGCGCTGGCGATGCAAGAGGCTGTGGCGCAGCAGCTCGGCGGTTTGCGCACGTTGCTGGCGAGCGGCGCGGAGTTGTGCAAGGGCACGCGCTCCGACCCCGTGCTATACCTCGACCGGCTGGCGGCGCTGTTCCGTGACGTCGATGTGCCGCCCCACACCGTCGACGCCGCGCACCCCTGCATGCCCGCCTTCGAGGACGTCTGGCCTGTCGTCAACCAGATCATGCTGAAGTGAGTTCCTTTTGTATCCGAGGAAATTGATGCCTAGGCTGTTGACGGACTTACGTCGTTGACATGTCGGCTGGGTTTGACATGATGCGACCAAAATACGTAGGTCCCCCATCTACCTAGGAATCGACTACTCTGATAGTCTACCGCGGGAGAGTAGAGCAATGTGGATGTCACTTTCAAATTTTGCGTAAGAAACGATTTCAAACCATAAAAAATACCGGTGTATCATTTTTTCAAGTTAGTGTTTATAGTTTGTCTACAAAATCATCTAATATATATAAATCTCCTGTTACGATGTTTGTCCGCGATGGATTCCTAAACTATACTTTACCGATTTTAATGTTTTTTTTTAAAGTGTGCTTTTTTCCAACTTGAGAGATAGGATAGCTTAGATCTTTAATTATAGTCGCAATTTTATTGTATTGCAAATTATTTGCCTATAAAGAGCGACCATTGTTTATGCGACGCGGGTCACGGGATATAGCGATGGACGTTGCCATGATGACATACTTATTTAGTCACTAATTCAATAAAATAATATGGGCTATACTTTATAAAATATGGCAAAAAACGTTTGCCGGGACAGCTAGTTTTCTATAAAAATTGGCTAATGCCGCGTATAACAAACACTCTGCACAAAATAAACCTGTGTTTATAAATATTAGAGAATTTCATATTTAAAGTCTGTGTATGTTGAACAGAGAGAATAGGCAGACCCCTAGAGGAGAAGATTTACAATTGTGAATGTCTCCTATAATAATGATCGCGTATCGTGATGCATCATGCAGGTACGTGAAGGACGGGCGCGTGATAGAGCGTGCGTGCCGCTGCGTGCGGTTCTCGGTGCGGGCGTGCGGGCAGTGGGCGGCGGCGGCGCTGCCCGCGCTGGCGACGGCGCTAGCGTCTCTGTACGCGATGCAGCCGCACTCGTGCGTGCTGTACCTGGCGGCCGTGCTGGCGGACGCGCTGGCCGGCCCCGCCACCGCGCCCGCGCTGGCTCAGCTGCTGCGAGCGCTGCTGCCGCCCGCGCTCTCCACGCTGTCGCAGCCGCAGGGCGTCATCAACAACCCTGATACCGTTGACGATCTCTTCCGGTTGTGCATCAGGTATTTCGACTATGTATTGTGTATACAGCTATTTTAGTGCGAAAGAATTTAAGATTTACCTTCGTCTAAACTTTAACTTAATTAGGGAAAAAGTTTTAAAAATTAAAAATGAAATAACCCCATGTTACCCATAAGAAAATAGTAAATGTGTTAGTAATCAGTAATCAATAACTTAATCCATGTTAGTAGTCAAACCAAATTGGTAAGTAAATAAAAAAAATACATATTTTATTCAAACAACTATTTTAGTATATAACCAAGTACAAGCGAGGCTTTCTATCAGACCAACTTGTACCACGAAACCGTTTTGAGACTCAAACAATCGTACGAGAATGCCGCGCCCTACTCTAACAAATGAGAAATTACGTTGTTAGAGCGGGACGCGGCATTCTCAGCTAATTGTCTGAGTCTCAAAACGGTTTCGTACACAGACATGTATCAAGATTAGATAGGTCATGTGTATGTACTTCGCGTGCCATAGCGTTCCCAAACGGTGAACAATTTCAATCTTTCGAAAGTCTGTTATTTAGTCTGCGCTCCACCGTTATCGGAATCGGACGTCAATCGCAATTGACAACATTTCAAAATTTTTAAGCCTTAAAATAAAAATACCGTTTCTTTAGTTTCTTCTCCTGATATCAAAAAAATATTCCAAAAAATTTTATATTGCTTATTTACTGAGAAAATAAAGAAAAACTAAAAAATACGTTGTGACGTCATACTTACGGCATATCAGACATTTTTTCTTTGCCTGGTGTAAAATCGTTTTAAAAAGACATCATGAAGCATAAAAAAACAGTCACTGTCAAAAATGACATTTCTAATATACGAAAATACCACGATGACATTGACAGACGTCCTAATAAACGTAACAAACTTACATTGACATATTTTTTCTTTTGTAAACTGTAATGGAATTAACCATTCAGGCGTAAGTATGACGTCACTTGGCGCTTACGTCTCTTTAGAATACGAAGGATTAAAATCTATTTTTTAGGTATCTTAAAAGCATAATTTTCAAAAAGCAAGAAACACGTGTCGCCTTATTTTAAGTCTACTTTCTTATAAAATAATAAAAAATCCATGTTAAAATTTTGAAATGTTGTCAATTCTAAAAATGCCTAATTATGCCGTATTGGGCTGTGGAAATTCAAATAGAAACGTTGGTATAAATAGTGGACACGTTTCTTATCATCGGTAAGTAATTTTATTATTAAATCATGTGTCCTTCATTTTAAAATCAATTATTTAATGTTAATCGTAGGTGGCTGTAATTTTTACCATGAAATCTACGTTACTGCGTGTGTACCGCATGATTCATAATACATTGCCGCTTTAGTTAGAAGATTACAGTCAATATTCTAATTTTTCTGTCAAATGAAGCAAATAGTGTTGTACATATTCTCGATTATAATTAATCGATTTTCGAAACAGACATGAAACAGAGGGATGATAATGTTCGCTTTGGTATATTTTGTATCTCGTATTATTTTTATATATATTATATTTTATGTAATATGTATTTATTTCCCTGTTTACTGATTTAATTTAGAATAATATAATATATACTAGCTGTCCTGGCAAGCATGTATCTTTAGATTTAGCATTCCTCTGTCTATGAACTCGAATAATAATCGATGAAAAAATCGATATACCTATTAAAGTAACAAAAGAGGCGGGGCGCGGCGATGCCTTCGAATCGATTCCGCGCGTACGGGTATTCCCATCACTAAAGCGCTCTTGTGACGTCACAATAGGTATGAAAAAAGTGACACGCTCGTGTTCATACAAATAGAGCGACATGCCGCTTCTATCTTGATCTATTTCTGTGGTTTCGTAGTAAGCTTACGCCCTACAGGCTACAGGTTATATCACGTTAATTTTATCCCAGATATCTCCAACGTATCCCGCTGGAGTTCCTGCGGTCCGGCGCGCTGGAGGCGGTGATGCAGTGCGCGCTGCTGGCGTGCTCGCTCGACCACCAGGAGGCCAACTCCTCCGTCATGCGCTTCCTCAACGACCTCGTGTGCGCCGCGCGCTCCTCACGCACCGATCTGGAGGTCCAAAGTATGTATTGTATGATTTCTTGTCGCATAAGGTCTACACTCTACATTATACATGTTGCAGCCAACTGGTACAAAATAGCCGTTCAATCAAACAGCTAGCCCTTTGACTGAACAACGCCATTCAATCTCACGGCTAGCTTTTTAATTGAATATTTCAGTCACTCGAAACGTTCAACACTACAGCTGATTCAGGCCGACGCCGTTTGATTGAATTAGTAATTCAGCGCTCACCACCGCGGCGCTAGGTGCGTTTTGTTTACAATATGGCGTCAACTAGCTCGTGTTTTGTGATTGTATTAAGATATTTTTCGTATTTACGAAAAATATCTTAATACAATCACAGTTTAGTTTTATTATTACACAAGCGCAATTATAATAAGCAAAATAAATTGTATTCTAACTCATTTTGAACACAATTGCAATTAATTAATACCTTCGTGATGCATTTCATGATACCGTAATTTCTCCTCGAAATTCGAATATTTGTTTAAATTTTGTTCACTCGTATGTGCCCCCATAATTTCTGTCACTTTAATAAAACTTGTAACGTATAAATATACGTATATACGTTACAAGTTTTATTAAAGTGAAAGAAATTATGGGGGCAGGGGCATAGTTAATTTGCCATTGAACCAGTTAGCTAAGCGTCGCCTAGCTGTAGTGTTGAACGTTGCAGTCAACAAGTCGGCTAAACGACGTATAGCGGTGGAATTGAATGGCGTTGTTCAGTCAAAGGGCTAGCTGTTTGATTGATCGGTTATTTAAACCAGTTGGCTGCGACATACATATAGTTAAACGAGCTTTCGCCCTCGACTTCTAATTTAGGTATCAAAGTCTCAGCCGGATCGGTTTAAAATTGACAAAGTTTTTTTGTCCCCTTGGGGGAAGAATTGGTCAAAATCCTTTCTTAGCGGATGCTTACGTCATAATATCTACCTGCATGCCAAATTTCAGGCTGATCCGTCCAGTGGTTTGGGCTGTGCGTTGATAGATCACTATCATGTTAGTCAGTCACCTTTGAGAACTTACAGTATAATATATTTAGATATACTAAGGAGGTCCGACGTACTACACCTTATTCAAACATACCCTAGAATACGAAAAAAAAAATAACTATTCTTTAGTCTCTTAAAGGATGGATAAGAAATGTTATCTAGATCATTAGTAAGCTATGTGGATGGCGAATTCCTCGCGCTTGTATTAATTTCCAGATTTAATTTTTCTGTAATCTCCATTCCAGGGCTTGTGAACGAGACGATCGACACGTACGGCGACCAGCTGATGCACGCTCTGCTAGAGGCGGCAGTGCTGCACCTCCATGCTTATATGCTAGATGATGTGAGACAATTCTTAAATTCTTTTTTTTAATCGTTTTTATTCATATACACCCAAAGAGTAATAATAAAACTTGAGAGGTGTCAAGGGACACCCGGATAGAACGAAGTTATTTCTTATATTATGTACACTTACAAAAAACCTGTACACACTCAAAAAAAATCGTCGCTACACCACACTGTTCAGTGCGAGAGAGAGAGAAACATGCGACACACTTTCGTGTTTGAGTTGTGTTGTGTTGCGTCGTTACAACTTTTCGTCTAGCCCCCTTTCGCAACGTGGGATAAGGAACTTCGTTCCAATAAATATTGACTTTACTATGATATTTAATCTTTATTGTATGCTAGAAGAGATCGTAATTGACTGATTGTTTTTTTAGTTTTCCCAATTTGTTGCAAATTGCATGTCGATAAAGCCTGTAACACGGCAATTGAACTGAAGGTGCTAATAATAGATACATATTGATAATGGACTTTGCGATTGTATCTAGTATAATCTACGAATAATAAAAACTAAGGAAACATAACTCCCATACTTCAACCGTTTTAAATTTGGCACCTTTACGCAAACTCAAATATGACAATTCAGATTTTCGTCAAGGTCGTATCCCTGGTAACGTGTCATAATATTGCGCGCCGGACGACAGCCTGCGCCCTTATTGTCATTTTCAAAGTTATGAAACAAAGCCGTTGACAATAATAATTATAATGTCAACTTGGTTGAATGCCACTCGAGTACACGAGAGTACGAGATAAACGAAAAATGTGTACCGAACAGATGCATAAATGTGCATGTATTCGGGTCACATTTTGTAGCCTTTTGGTGCACTTTTTTGACGGAGTTACTCTTCCTTAGTTTTTATTATTCGTAGAGTATAATAATAATAAATTCTTTATATGCACATTAAGTATTGAAAAAAAGGCTTAGCGCAAATTAGCGGTAAGCTTCGAGCGGTTTCTTTTAGAATTCAAATTCCCATTCTCGTCCCGCAGGTAGCGGAGGTAGTTGTGGAGCTGGTGCGTCTACAGCGCTCCCGCGGCGTGGACTGGCTCGGCAGCGCTCTGCGCCGGCTGCCGCGGGCACTGCCCGCTGCCACCGAGCAGCAATGCTGCCACTTCCACCAACTAGTACTCAGGTACAGGCAGAATTTTTTTAAATATATTATTTTTGCCTAAGTGCACGACGCTTGTCGATGGGGCCTCAACTACTTCTCTAATCTCTATGTACTTACATCGCACAGAATTACGGAGAACTACGCAAATTGTATCTATGTATGTTGATATCATAAAGTTAATATACCTAGCGGAATAGAGACACAAAGAACTGAGCAAGCGAGATGTCACTATCAGTAACACTGCGTGGTAGAAAGAGATGCGTGATTTGAAGTGGCAGAACCCTTTTTTCATCTGTTTTGACATTCAGTCCGCACTTATCGGCACGTTGACAATTTGAGCTCTAAGAAAAATGTATGTAGTCAACATCATTTTCACGCACATGTAAACAGATTTGTACACACAGATATAATTCAATTTTGGTTTCGTTTGACAGCTCAGGATTGTTTCTCTATTCCGCTAGGTACAATACCCGGCAATAAATATTGCACACCGACCTTTGGAAAGAGACATTCGGCTAATTTCGGTTTCATAGAGCGTTATCTTTGTAGCACACACCTATTTGTAATTATGTCAGTCGTTGTTCAAATTCAATAGAGTGCAGTCGCGTCCAGTTCAAAATATATATCTAGAGTTGTTAACACCCCTAAATTTGCTACAGCTGTAATTTTCCAAAAGAATTTTAAATACGTAAACATAATTTGAACACCCTTTTTTATTTTATTTTATTTTACTCGAACCTAAAGCCATAACTTATAGAAAATTTGGTGTATTTTATACAAAGAATAATAAAATTGTCAAAAGAAGCAAACCATAATTGTTTTAACAGCTTCCTAATATATACCGGACTTTTTGTATTTCGTGCGTTAGAGATAACGCTCTACAAAACCGAAATTAGCCGACTGTCACTTTCCAAAGGTCGATGTGCAATATTTATCGCCGGGTACCTACGAATAATAAAAACTAAGGAAGAGTAACTCCGTCAAAAAAAGTGCACCAAAAGGCTACAAAATGTGACCCGAATACATGCATATTTATGCATGTGTTCGGTACACATTTTTCGTGTATATATACTCGAGTGACATTCAACCAGGTTGACATGATAATAATTATTATTGTCAACGGCTTTGTTTCATAATTTTGATAATGACAATAACCGCGCAGGCTGTCGTCCGGCGCGCAATATTATGATACGTTACCTGGGATACGTCATACGACCTTGACGAAAATCTGAATTGTCATATTTTAGTTTGCGAAAAGGTGCCAAATTTAAAACGGTTGAAGTATGGGAGTAATGTTTCCTTAGTTTTTATTATTCGTAGCCGGGTACTGTATATCTTAATTGTTGACACATAGCGTGTCAGCAATAGGGGTAGAAATGTACAGAAAATTAAAGTGGTGCTGATGGATAATGTAAGCTCGAACTTAGCTTGACATGTTACGGTACGTCTAGATGCGTACTAAAATAGTAAATACAAGATTGGTTTTAATTAATTAATTTAACAATCTACTTTCTCACAGGACCGAGGCGTACAAAGATGTGTACCGGCTGTTATGCGACTTCGCCAAACTATACCGGTAGAACGACCAAAACTGAACTGACGTTTCTCAACTAGCTTTACATATACGAAGCCGCAAACTCATATCGGCAGATTAAAACTAAAGGTAGAAATACAATATCGTATCAAACATTGTAAGAATAAAAAACCTGAGAATACAAAGACAAGTTGTAACTGTTTAAACTTTAAACGATATAAAATGTAAAAATACTGCATGAGTAACTGGCAGTTACTTTTAAAAAAAAATAACTGATAAATGATAATAATTGGTATTTTCTATGATAAAAAAGTATTTGTTATGATTTGACTTCGAAACTATAATTTTTTAAAAATTATGCTGTAGTAAAAAGAATAGCCATGTCGGAGTTTTTTTTTGTAATGTAACCACAGACATAGATCAAGATTGGCCTTGATAATGGACACACTTCTTATCATCGGTACGTTACAGTAGTGGCACGCTCGTTTTCATACAAATGGTTAATGGAGCGACATGCGGTATCTATCTTGATCTATGTGAATGTAACCAACAATATCATAATCAATCATGCTAAATTCTCACAATACCTATGCAATTTTGACTGATATTTAAGTGCATTTATTTATTGCAATCAAACTTAATTTGTTTTTGTAAGAAGTGTAAAATACGTTTTGCCGTAAACCTTAATATAATAGGAATGTTTTAAATTTCTAGCATTATAATATTTTGATTATATTGTAATTATGTGTAAACTTATAAAAGTCAGGAAAAAATGTATAAAAAAATTTATACACCTTAAGGCGCAGCGCAGACGACAGACTATCCGTGACGCACTTTTTGTCTGTGGAAATAGAACCTTTGCAATTATATGCAGACTTTTTGCGCGTCGTGTGCGTTACTGCATCTAACTGCATAGATTCTATTTCCCACAGACTAAAAAACGCGTCACGGATAGTCTGTCGTCTGCGCTGCGCCTAAATACAACATTAAAAATACTGAATTGTTTAATATTCTGTTGTAAGCATCTTTGTAACTCTGTACTGTTGAATACACTGATGTAAGATTTTGATATCTTGATTCTTGGTTAAGATATAGGTAAGTAAAAACCTTAGAAATATACAATTAAGTATATCTATTTTATTATGTCATCTTTGTTTCAAATGTGATAAACTATCTAAATAAATAATGTAAATATATAAATTAGAATTATTTTAATTGAAACAAGTTTTAAGTTAAGGTTTTTCTTTATTATTATTAAAATATTTTATTCACTATCTACTTTTTATCCTAAAAAAATGTTAACGATAACTTCTAACACAGTGGTACTTAACCTTTTTTTACACGGACCACACGTTTAGGTCTTGGACTCTTGGTGTTGCGGGCCTCAACAATTTTTAGGACCAACGCTTTAACACGGGAGGGGGCGGGCGCACGCGTCGGAAGACCGCCGTGGGCTACGAATCCGCGAGCGGGCACTCGTCTCGTGCGCCCATCTCATTTAGCGCTGCTAATGTAATTTTTATCTCGAGCGTGTACATTTGTTGAGTAGATTACCAATTACCATGGATTATTTACTAATTTATTATTTGGCACTCTACGTCGACTGCGAAAAGCATCGCCGCGCGTGTGACAATCCGTCGCCCGCGTCCGCGCTCCGTAGCACGCGCCTGCGCTGCCCATACTATTTTTTCTCATTAAGGCTCCATTCCACGTAGTGATTATATTCTCTTTGCTCCATTCCACCGCGGCGTACGCTTTGCACGGCCGCGCGCACGCGTGGACGTGCACAGATTTATTTCCATGACTTGAGTCAATTCGTGCGTAGCGTGTCCGTGGGTTGCAGTGGACACATTCACATATATTTTCTTACAAAGCGAAGCTTGACGCACGTGCGTAGTCTCCGTGCGCCGCGGTAGAATGGAGCCCTTAAATACACACGCGAGCGTGCGCCCGCGTTTGCTCTTAGGGTTAAAAAAAACGTTTATTAAAATGAGTGATTTAGAAGTGGAAACATTTCCACGACTTTGCTATTAGGTTGAGTATAGCACCATAGCTGATCTATCAGGATAGATTCAAATATATGTAGGTGCAATAAGTAAAAATTATATAAAATAAAACTATGTATTAAAATTTTGCATGCTGTCTTATCAGTTATCAGTTTATCAGACATGCCGCATGCCCAACAACTAAGTTTTGCAGACAGACTGTCTGCAAAACTTAGTTGTTGGGTATAAAATGGTAAAGCAAGTTATTACGTTGAAATAAACACATTATTTATCATAGTCGTTATAAATTATAATAATAAAATTATATTTATTATTTTCAGTATCCTTATAATTAAAGCTTAATTTTACAATTTCTTCAACATTTTTTTTTGTTCTTGGGGCTTGAGAGTGTCACAAAGCTCACCCTTCTAGGCGCCTTAGGGCTGGGGGCAGCTTTGACTGCTACTGGCTCTTTGATATCTGTCACTTTGGCTTGCTTCAAAAAGTTGCTTTGAGAAGTGGGAGTCTCGGCTTGTTTGGGCGATACGATTTTTCTTTTAGGTGAAGTTTTCGGTGTTTTTGCTTTTTCTTTATCGAGAGATGGTTGATCCTTCTCTACTTGAGGACTAGCAGCTTTGCCACCTTCTGTTTCCTCGTACACGAGCTTTATGTCTTCGCTGTCTTCTATGATCATTACATCAGGTTTTTCATCTACCTCCATTGGCTCCACCTCCTTTGGTTTAATAACGTCATTGCTGGAGTTATCCGACCAGGATTGCATCGCTGTCTCAACTAGTACGTCCAATTTTACTGGCGTCTTTATCTTTGGTTCCACTACTTTCGTTTTTTTTGGCGATTTTTCAGTCGGCGTTTTAAACTTTATGTAGGAGTCAATTTTTGGTGTAGTTGAGGTTGAATTTTTAGTGTCATCATGTCCATTCTTGACTTGGGGTTCCGATATGTCATCATTTGTAGCATTGTTATCTAAAAGCAATTGATTAGATATTATTTTAACTATTGATGAAATAAGTTTTGAAAAATAATATAGTTGAGTTTAAAATACATACCCGCCGCTTGTTCAGTTGCGCTTTTCTCTGGTAACACTGTGCCAAGCTCGCCTTCCCCAAATGTGATGACAGAGCAAAAGCCATCTGTACTAGACGCTACCAGAAAGCGATCATCCGGTGACCATGTGAGATCAGTCAACCTACAAAATAAAAATAAATTAATTTTAATAGAACTAGAAACTGAACTGCAACTTATATAGAAAAAATTGCGACTTGTTTACAAGTGAACTACAAATATGAATTGTTCGATGCAATAGTTAGTACCGTCAACTTACCTCGTGTAATGTATATCTGAGATGAGGGCGATGGGGGGCCGTTGCTGCGTATCATACAGGAGGACGGCGCGGCGCGTGGCCACGGCGAGTATCTGCCTTGCCGCGGTGCGCAGGGCGGGCGCGGGGCGGGGCCGCGGAGCGTACTGCTGGTGCGCCCATCGCACAGCCAATGCCGGCTCCGCACACGGGATCACACATGCTGGCCTGTGTCAAAATAACTGTTATCAAAAAAAAATTAACCAAGTGCAAGTTGGACTCACCCATGCAGGGCAGCAGCAAAACTGCATAGCCACTGACCTCCATGTTTATACAAGTACGCTGGACTAATGATACCCTTTGAAATGACAGCTATTTTTTGTGCCTATTCATTATTACGTCAAATTTAGTTCGGGAAGAGCTAAAACCAAGCATCTAGTAGACTTGACACGGGCGTACACCCGTAAGGGATGGATATAAAGTGCCAACTTTGTCTGGTGTTACCAGACTATACAAATCTTATTTATTTTCCCCACACCAAATCATTTTTTTTATCATTTTTTCAGATGGCAAAAACGCTATTACATATTACCATTACTTTTTGTATTTTTATTATTAGCAATCTTCCCGTGAGTTCATCCGCGTGAGGGCTCTATTCCACCGCGGCGCACGGAGAGACTTCACACGTGCGTCAAGCTTCGCTTTGTAAGAAAATATATGTGACTGTGTCCACTGCAACCCACGGACACGCTACGCACGAATTGACTCAAGTCAAAGAAATACATCCGTGCACGTCCACGCGTGCGCGTGGCCGTGCACAGCGTGCGCCGCGGTGGAATGGAGCCTTTAATATAATATACCGTATGCATATTTATTGAGCTTCAGAGAACATTCAAAATGTTTAAACTTTGAATGCTCTCTCCATGTTAGGGGTAATTGTTATGGATTTTAATCTTTGTACTTAAATTATAATTTTACTTACTATACTTGCTGTTTGCTAATTACTACTGTACCTACTTGCTATACTATCTTACTAATAATATTAAAAACGGGAAAGTTTGTCAGGATGTATAAATGTTTGGAGTCAGGAGGATAATAATTTAAGGTGGCACATAAACATAAATAATAGACAAAAGAACTAAGAAAAACACATAATATGAATTTAATCAGTACCGTATCATTTATTTACTATAGTCAGAATAATTTAAGGTGGCACTTGCGGTCATTGACCTTTCTAGTACTAGTCTAGGAGCTAATAGTGAAAAATACTCGCACTGACTTCTGTTAACTTAAGAATAAAATTCAATTCTTGTATCATAGTAAAACGTCTTGGTTATATTTTCGTATGATAATCTCCAACTATTTATGAGTTTGAAGTGATTTAATTCATACTGTGTTTACATCGTGTATGGAAAATACGATATCACCTAGAAACGTCTGTCACTTAATTGTGAACTACAGTTTGTACAGTTCGACAAGGTTTTAAATGAATGTGCCGAGAAAAGGAACTAACGCTTCTATCATACAAAAACGTCATTTTTGACGTGTGTTTGAGTTTTGACAGTTTTCCTTTACCAGCAGCGCCCCGTGAGTCGTGACACATTTAAAGCCTTGGAGCACTGTATAGAAAATGACAACATGACCGCTACAGACAGAATTCCGCGATTTGAGAATAAAACACACAAATTAATGTATACCGATCCTAGACAGTTGATAGACCTACGTCTGGCGAGACCATAGTAACTAATTCTTAATCTGTGGGCGTGGGGCGTGTGCAATGTGCATGGCCGACTCTGAAGAAAAGTGAAGATACAGTTTTGTATATGACAAGACTCCGTCCTCCTTTTTTTCTACGTTCATGCATAGAATGTAAAACATACAATGTAAGTTATAAGTATGTTTTGATCTTACAATAGAAAGATAATAATATTATGTTATCTGAAGAAGTATGTTTAAGTTCATGTTGGATGACAATTGACAATTCAATATATTATTCTTGAATGATTTTTTAAGTATTCAAATTAATTATAATATTTTTTGTTAAAATAATAATTATTAAACATATAACAAATAACAACAATTCTAGGCAATTCTCCAACACTAGCGCTGGCAACCCTTGCAATCGTTTAACGCGACAAAATCAAAGAGTAATAATAAGCTTTGGTTTGCTGTTGAAATAACGACTTATAGAATTTGGTTGTGTATTACTACAATAACAATGTTTTTTAAATACTATTTTACGCTGTAATAATGTAATTAACACATCATTCCTCGTGTAATAATATTCTTAGATAATCATACAGTCAATATTACTGCAAACTGAGAAATGTTAAATGCAAAATATCGTACTTACGAATGAAATGTTATGTTTTCATATTTCCGCTCACTACGGCTTTTACAGCCTAAAATGTAACAAATCACCATGTTTTTCAATAAATTTAACACACACTTTAACACCGTCAATATTGTTTTTCGCTAAAAAAACACAGAATCACCGAATATCGCAAAGTACAATATGAGCAAATCTTTTGTTGGTCAAAAGTACGATTCTTGACCAACAACAAAAAGTGAAACTCTGACAAGGACAAAAAAAATGTTACTGACTCTATTACTCTTATGAGTTTATGTATAGCTGCGTCTTTGTCAATCTCGGTATTATTATTTGCTTGACAAATCCAATGATCCTTCATCCAAGGGGAAGAGAACTAAATTTGACGTAAAAATGATGTTTGAAAGTCGCCATATTGGCGCTGATAGCAGTAGTGGGAGTACTTGGAACTAATACTAGTTTCTACCATGCAGGTATACTTTTATCTGTGGTTTCTACAACCAATAGTGATTGAGCGACCATTTGCAAGTTACGTCAGATTTAGTTCTCTTCCTGAATTTTGGGGGAGCTGATTCCGCTTCAAATAGGCACAAAATATATCTGGGTATCATCAGTCCAGCGTACTTGTAAAATGAAGGTCAGTGTGCATAGCTCTTACAGTTTGGGAGAAAAGTGGCTGTGACAAATGGACGGACAGACAGACAGACATGACGAATCTAATAAGGGTTCCGTTTTTGCCATTTGGCTACGGAACCCTAAAAATACTATTGTAATTTAATTTTACAAAATGTACTGAATGTTACATAATATCAAAATATCACAATATTGAATATAAAAAATACTTACACTTTTAATGAATATCTGGTATAAATATACACTGCATTTATTGGTTTTGAATCTAATTTTCCTTGCTCTGGTTCTATTCTTCCAGCAGGCACTAAAAAAAAGAATTAGCACATTTATTTGTTTAAAAATTAACATACAAAACCGGTCAAGTGCAAGTTAGACTCGCCTATGAAGGGTTCCACAGCAGCAGTAAGGTTTATTTTTATGAAATTAAAAAGTTTTAGATTCATTTTTATTATTATTATTTTAATATTTCAGTTGATTTCATGGAAGTTAAATGAAGGTAATTTATGACGTTTCAAAAAATACTGGCTAGATCTCGTTGAAACCAATTTTTGTTGGTAGTTATATATTACAATTTTTTTTAGACTTATCATGCCCCTTCTTTAGAAGTTAGAGGGGGGGGGGAGCACACACATTTTACCACTTTGGCAGAGTCTCTCTTGCAAACTATTCAGGTTAGAAAAAAAAAGATATTAAAAACCTCAATATGATTTTTGAAGACCTATCCTACCCATAGATACCACACACGCAAAAATATATTTTTGTTTTAGTTGTACCCCTAAAATTTTTAATAACTTTTCCATTTTTGTATCAAAATCTTAATGCAGTTTACAGACTACATCTACTTACCAAGTTTCAATAGTATAGCTCTTATAGTTTCGGAGAAAAGTGGCTGACATACGGATGGACAGACAGACATGACAAATCTATAAGGGTTCCGTTTTTTGCCATTTGGATACAGAACCCTAAAAATGACACTATTATAGACCTTAGTATAAAACAACTGATTTGCTATCACTTTGCAAAAAGTAAGTAAAAGGAAAGACAAGAACAAAGAAAAAGTATCCTATTACTTTTACACACACTTATTTAACTGATTAATTTTACTAGTTACTAGCTGGTGCCCGCGACTTCTTCCGCGTTGGCATAGTAGATCACGTCCCAAGTATTATTTTTCAAAAGTATTCAATGTACAGAATTGACTTTCCTACGATTTTATTATATGTATAGATATAGACGTGTTAGTTTCTTCGTAAAAAGGAGAAATGACGCAATACAAACGCCACGACACTATTTAGTTCTGGTTATAAGCAACAGATCCATGGGGGGGGACCCCCCAAGAAACGACCGATGCCGAAGCTAAGCTAGATACAAAGTGTAAAGGACAAATTTGTAGGAAATTTTATGAGCTTTCATTATGTACAATACTTTTTTTCTCTACGACGCGCCGTTTTAGCGATATGAGCAAAAAACTATAAATACGGAAAATTGAGCCCCTCCCCCCCACCCTAGGTGATATAGTACAAATTTATAGCCTATGTGTTGACCCGACCTCTAAGTAATATTCGTGCAAAATTTGAAGTAAATCCATCCAGCACTTTCTGAGTTTATCCCGGACATACATACAGACAAACAGATAAACAGACAAAAATTCTAAAAACTATATTTTTGGCTTCTGTATCGATTGTAGATCACGTCCCAAGTATGATTTTTCAAAAATATTCAATGTACAGAATTGACTTTCCTACGATTTTATTATATGTATAGATATGACTAGTTGTTACCTGCAATTAAAACACCATCTGGACTGAACTGTAGTCTTCTGTAATATGTCTGAAGAGTGTCATCATGATAAAGGCGGACTTTAGTATCATGAAGAGTGTGGTCTTTTGGAAATGGTAGAATTGCTTTACTGCTTCTTGACACTACCTTTTTGGTTGCAACATCAATAGCACGAAACACTCTGTAATATATAAAGAATATACAATATTAATTTTAATAATACTAGCTATTTGACCGAGCCTTGCTCGGTATTCAATAAAACACAAATAAAATGACATTTTCTAAAAATGATTCCCAGCTAGACCGATTTATCGCCCCCAAAACCATCTATATACTTACTTAATTTCGTGAAAATCGTTGGAGCCGATTCCGAGATTCCAATTATATATATGTTACACTCAAAGACCGAAATCGCTCAGTGAGCGAAAAAATAGCTCACAACGCGTTGTGGTCACAGTGAAACAGCCACGACGCGAATTTCGCGTCGTGGCTCTAATGAAAACGGCCACGACGCGTTCTGGCAATCACAAAAAGACCATAACGCGAAATTCGTGTCGTGGTTGATATGCTATTCGTTTTTTCTTGATTTGTTCTTGATTAATTAATCATCCAGAGGTATGGAAGATTATAAATTTATAATATTGAATTACCACGCGTACTACAAAATATTTTTTCTAAAATATCAAGTACCATATAACTATCCGTACAGACAGACAGTTATAATATTAGTACGGATAGTACGGAACTATAGATATTTTATAAATAGTAATAAACACGTATGCAGTGATTTGTAAAAGAAAAAATATTTTGTAGCACGCGTGGTGATTCAAATATTATAAATTTATAATCTTCCATCCCTATGGAATGGACGATTAATTAATCAAGAAAAACGAATAGCATATCAGCGACGACACGAATTTCGCGTTATGGTCTTTTTGTGATTGCCAGAACGCGTTGTGGCCGTTTTCATTAGAGCCACGACGCGAATTTCGCGTCGTGGCTGTTTCACTGTGACCACAACGCGTTGTGAGCTATTTTTTCGCTCACTGAGCGATTTCGGTCTTTGAGCGTAACATATATATTATATTATATACAAGAATTGCTTGTTAAAGATATAAGCTACAAAACAGTTGACTGATTCACCTATCAGGGCCCAATAATTCTAATACCTGCAAATTCCAATCTCAGGTTATATTAAAAATTGCTTAAAAATGTTTAATATTGGCACAGAATATATATATTATGACCGCTGTACACTCTCGCCGAGAGCTCTCGGGCGAGAGTCTCGTGCGAGAGCCCCTTGCCCGAGTGCGATCATGTACATTCTCGCTTAGTTCAATCGCAGTTAAGAACTCGGACAAGATGGACGAAAACGACCATTCACCATTCACCATGCATCGAAAGATATCATTGTAATCCAAAGATTTATAATCATAATTAATTTTATTTCTCACAGATAATGACTGATAATGTCGTTTATTATTGTTATTTTTCTGTTCTACACTGTCTAACGGCGGGACTAGTACTGAAAGACGCGAGAGTGTACAGTAGTGCGCTCGTTTTCCTCGCGAGACCCTTTGTCTCGGGCGCAAAATACCGACAACGGACCGAGAGGGTCCGAGACACGCGAGACGAGGCGAGCGCACCCATTTACACTCTCGCACTCGGGCCGCCTCGCTGTGTCTCGGCGAGAGTGTACAGCCGGCTTTAGTTGTACCAACAGAATTCCCACTAACGAAACCCGTTTAAAGAATTAACGACTCATGCTACGATACTATAAAGTTCAAATTCCGACCGTGCAGTGCTAGGTGCCTACAATTATATTTTCCTACATCTCCACTCTCTTTCTATCGCATAACGCGTACCTTTTCTTAAGAAATCAAGGTTTTCGCCTTTTAGAAAACAAAATATATTTTTTTAAATTACTATTGGTATGAATAGCAAACCTTCTTATAGTTATATCAAATTTCAGTAAAACAACCACTGAGGTAGTAAGTACTACGTACTAGAGCAGCTAGCATGAGCGGGGTGGGAGGCGGGGCGGTGATTGCTATAGATCAGTACCGCAGAAGTGACACAGTTTTGTGCCTACACTCGAATTAATGCAGAATCTATTTGAGTAAGTGGATAAAATAAAAATTAACTTTTTTATAAAAATTATAATTAAGTATGGATCCACAGTCCACTATAGCTAATTACCTTATTTAAATTACTTAAATATTTTCAAATATGTAACATAATAAAATTATTATCATGTACGCATGTATAATTTTTTTTTTTCCTCTTCTAATCTGCAATCAGTATTTAACTATAAGCAGGTGAGATGTACTTAACTATAGATAGCATTACTCATGGTTTACTATATAGTTCTTTAATTTAAAAGATGTCCTTCCTTTTCAGGCGCTTGTTATAATTACGGCTGACGAGGCCAGAAGCTAAGGTATTCGGGTGGACCTCCAGCCTTTTTTTGTATTTTTCTGTGGACCTCAGTATCTCTTCTTTTATGGTGGGTATGCCTAGATTTTTATGAACCTCCGTGTTTGTGATGAGCCACGGGGATTTTGAAATCGTTTTTAGTATGATGTTCTGCATTCTTTGTAGGATTGAGATGTTGGAGTTACTCGCACACCCCCATAGTTGAATTCCGTACATCCATACAGGTTTCAGGATTGTTTTATATATCAGTGTTTTGTTTTCCAGTGAGAGTCTACTGTTTCTGCCTAAAGCCCAGTTTAGTTGTTTATATTTGATTCTTAACTCCTCTCTCTTGCTAGTGACGTGTTTATTCCAGGTGAGGCGTCTGTCCAAGTGTAATCCCAGATATTTAACACTATTTTTGTGAGGTAGTATGCAGTTTTCTAGGGAGACAGGCGGACAATCTTCCCTTCGCAGAGTGAAAGTTACGTGCACAGATTTTGTGGTGGTGGCTTTTATTCTCCACTTTTGAAGCCATTTAGTAATGGCGTTTAGACCAAGTTGCAGCTGCTCAGATGCGGTCACTGGGTTGGTGTTGGTCGCTAGAATAGCTGTGTCGTCAGCGTAGGTGGCGGTCTCTACCTCTTCTAATGTTGGGAGGTCTGATGTGTATAAATTATACAGGATTGGCCCCAGCACTGAGCCCTGAGGTACACCTGCCAGTATTTCATAGAAATCAGAGGTGGAATCAGCTTCTTTCACTTGAAAACACCGGTCTGTTAAATAAGATTTTAGAAGCAGGAAGTAGCTATGTGGTAGATACTGTTTTATTTTGCAGAGCAAGCCTTTGTGCCAGACCTTGTCGAATGCCTGTTGAATGTCTAGGAATGCTGAGGAAACATATTCCTTGTTTTCTAACGCCTTTCTAATAAGTTGAGCGACCCGGTGAACCTGCTCAATAGTGGAGTGTTTCCGTCTAAATCCAAATTGGTGGTTAGGGATGGAGTTATTGCTTTCCAAAAAGTGCAAAATTCGTTTAGACGGCAGTTTTTCGAATATCTTCGAGAGTATAGGAAGAAGGCTGATCGATCTGTATGACGACACTTCGTTCGCAGGTTTTCCGGCCTTGTGAATCATGAGTATCTGCGAAATTTTCCAGCAGTAGGGGAAGTATTGAACTCTTAATATTCCATTAAAAAGAGATGTCAGGAATACAACGGCTTTTTTCGGTAATTCCCGCAAGACTTCCATTGTAATGAGGTCATAGCCTTTTTGGCTTCTAGCCCCTTAATGGTACTCCACACCTCACGTACTGTTGTCGGTTTAGAAGGTTTCGACATCTGAAAGGGTTGCGCGAGATAAGAGTCTATGTCGTCATCAGTTTCTACATTCATTTAATTAGGGTGGAAAACATTCTTTAGATGGTTGGCAAAGAGGTCTGCTTTTTCTTGTGAAGAACGGGCCCAGCCATTTGGCGTTCGAAGTGGGGGTTTAGTCATCTGAGGTCTATTGTGAATTTCCATAAGGAGTAGTCAGTCTTTGCAGTAGCTGTCAGTGATTCGAGTTGATCTTCAAGAGTCCTGTCCTGCCAGTCCTTTAAAATTTTTGTTAGATGCGAGGCTTGTTTGTTAAATGCAGATTTATCTACGGTAAGTCTACTAAGCTGCCAGACACGTCTTAGCCTCCGTCTTTCTTGGATTGCTTTTTTTATTTCAAGAGGAAAGTCATTACTTCTTTTTTTGTGATCTAGAAGTGGAGTGTTCTTCCAACAGGCTTCTTGTATTAATTGCGTTATGTATTTAGTAGCACTGTCTATATGGTCCTCAGTTTTCAATGGGACATTAAGGTTTATATTTTCTTCTATATAGTTTCTGAAACCATCCCAGTCCGTTCCCTTGTTATATAGTTTTTCTGGTCCCTGATATTCGATAATCTTATCGGTAAGGGTCAGTATAACAGGAGTATGATCCGAAGAGCTATCGTGACAAGATTCACATTTTATGTAGTGTCCACCAATACCCTTCACAACAAAAAAGTCCAATAGGTCGGGGATCTTGGATGTGTCAGTTGGCCAGTAAGTGGGTTCACATGTAGAGACTGATGTTAGTTTATTACTATCAATACAGAGTTTTAGTTGTCTTCCTCTTGTGCTAGATAGTCTAGATCCCCAGTGTGTATTTTTGGCGTTCCAGTCACCCCCTGCCAGAAATCTGTTTCCAAGTGTTTTAAAGAAATCATTAAATTATTGTTCTGTGATTTTATGTTTTGGGGGGCAATATACTGAAGACACATTGATGTAGCCCTTGTTATCTGCAATGGCTACTGTCGTGGCTTGAAGGTGAGGTGTTTTGTATTCTGGCATGATGTGATGTTTTAAAGATTTCCTAATAATTATTGCTGTGCCAGCATGCCCAGTGCCATCAGGATGCAGGGTGATGTGGCATTCAAAATTTTTAAATTTCAAGCTAGTTGTGGCGGTGCAGTGCGCTTCAGATATTAGCAGAACGTCAAGTTTTTGTTGCGTAAGTAAAAGCTCAGCATCATTTTTGTGTGGTGTCAGTCCATTAATGTTCCAGGTTGCTACTCGTATTGCCGTCATTTAGTTAACCTGTCAACAAATTTTGTTATGAGCATCATTAGAGTACTCATTTGTTGTAGTATTAGTTCAAACTTTTCTGATTGTTTGTGTAATATTATCTGCTCCCAGTTGGGCAGGTGGTGAAGAGGTCTCGACGTGTGTTTGTTGGCCAATTTTAGTAGCATCGGCGTAGCTAGTGTATTTGCTGTGTTTAGGGGATTTATTGTTATTGTTGGGCATCTCTATCTGTGGTTTTTCTACTGCTACTGGAGTTGTTGTTATAATGGGATTCTTTGGCATAGACTTGGTTCGTCTTAGCAAGATTTGTATTTGCATGTATAATGTACGTAATATTTTAAATATTAGCAAAATACAAACTCGTCTAAACGTGAGTAAGTACTTCATTCATCGTCGTCTTATCATAGATCTGTATTCTGCCTACATTCCCCTCTGACTCTACTACTCTATGATAATGCAAAATGGCGCGCATCTTCGCGTAATTGAATGTTCGTATTTTAATTGAAAATAATTAAATAAGAATGCTAATACCAATGAAATGTTATTCCGTTGCATTTGGAAGTGTTACTGGAATAATGTTTGCAGTATCTTAACCCACAACTAGGCATTTTGGCGACTTTTTTTGCTTTCGTGTTTTGTTGTACGTCTGGCGCGCAGAAGAGCTCTCGGGCGACTAAGTGCACTGCTGCTATAAGCGCATCACACACAGTGAAGATAATATAATATTTTATCTTAAGATGCCCAAATATAAAATATTATAGTATCTTAAGCTATCACACACGGCTAAGATACGATAATATTAAAAATATGTTCATTTCCTTACGAGTCTGCGTTGGTGCCACACGTATTCCTTGTTAGAGTTCTATATACAGGATGATTGACTATGAGTGATAACTAACTGATACTGTCTTACTTCTTGATTTGTTAGACAGCTTCTCAGACGATGATTCTGATATAGAATGTGAAATGCAGATTGCAGTAGCACATTCCAAAAGGAGAAACATTTGGATAGAGCCTCACATAAAAAAGAGAAAAACCTGCGGCGAATTTAACCTTTAGGGTCTAGACAGACGGACTGCATTTCAACTGCAATCCAACTGCAAATTGCAGTTTGAATGCAATTGACACGACTGCAATAGAACTGCAAACCAAACACGCAGTCGGATTGCAGTTCAGTTGCTGTCGGCGTGTAGTCGTGTGAACTGTTTGGTTTGCAGTTCTATTGTAGTGGCATTGCAGTCGTGTCAACTGCATTCAAACTGCACTTGAACTGCAATTTACAGTTGGATTGCAGTTGAAATGCAGTCCGTCTGTGTAGACCCTTATCAATATCTGTCAACGAAGAAGTTTCAGGAGTATTTTAGAAATTCAAGAGAAACATTCATTTCGATTCATGAGCTTTTTAAGCAATAATAATAATAAAGCAATAAATTATAAGTCAATTTTATTTAAAATTATCCGAAATGTTACTTTTTCCATCAAAATGTTACTTTTCGAATGAGAGTAGGTATGTAACTTTCTAACATAAAGCACTGGCAACACTGCATCTACTAGTGCGTCCGATCACCGATGATCCCGCTGCTCGACAGAAAAACACCCTGTACCTATTCATAAAGATATATTTCGCATCTTAAGATAACATATTAAGATACGAAATATATATTTCGTATCTTAAGATAAAATATTAAGGTACGAAATATATATTTCCATATCTTAAGATACAAAATATAAAATATAAATTAACTTCGTCGTGTGTGATGGTTCATAGGATTTGTATGGTGAGAGATATTCTAAAATATGCTCTAAGATAATATATATTTTATATTATCTTCACCGTCTGTGATGCGCTATATAGATTACGTTGAATGTGACCGAGCACTGCGTTGCGTTGTCGAGTCTAGTACATAGTACATACTATGTCAGTGAAAACAACCTATATTTTGTAGTAGTTCTATATTGGATTATGATATTGCAGGAAACTTTTATTATTTAAACATAGTAACTTGTGTTTATTTCTGTGTAGTTTGTGTGTTTCTTTGTATGAAATTGGTTTATTTGCTATGTTCATATAGTTTTTATCTATTATTTGTATTTAAATATCTTATTCAAATTTAATAGGTACATATTTCATTGGCTTTTTTAATTGTTCATTTTTAATAAGATTTATAACGATTTTGTCACAGCGGTTAAATCAGTATCATATTGTATTAAATTCCTCTATGATCAGTATACAGTAGATACGCGACGAAAAATCTTGCACTTGCATCACCGATTGCTTGTGAGTCCCTTATGATTTGCCATCTGCGGGTGGTACTTACAGTTCGATGCCTATACGCGCGAGTGGGACAGGCCTGATATTAGGCCCTTTGAACTTGAGAAGTATGTACTAAAAATTTATTTACCTGTCTGAACTTGCTGATACTATGAGCTGTCCCTGTGGATCCCACGCTACACCTTGTACAAAGCCCTTATGGTCAATAATGTCTGTCTGCCTGCTGCTCCGGTTTACATCCCAAACTAGTAACTTGTTGTCCACAGATCCTGACGCCAAGTGTGTCGAAGTACTGTTCCAGCATATATCCAAGATGTCTTCCATGTGACCACGAAGAATCTGTACAGAATGAGTTTTATGGTTAGTAATAGTTTAAATTATTATTAGAGGAGTCTCCTAAAATGATTAACTACTAGATAAAACCTGTTAGTCCCTTGCACCAACATTCATTTATCATAAACTATAAAGGAACTGTACATTTTTCTGGAATGAAACTCAGCATCTCCATAACAAATTTCAGCAAAATCGGTTCAGCGGTTGGGGCGTGAAGAGGTAACATACAGACAGACACACTTTCACATTTACAATAAAAGACTAAAGATTGAAAAATAATAAATATAATGTCATCAAAAAAATACAACCTTTTGGACAACCCATGATTCTTTGAACTGCTCTTCTGCCTCTGAGGGTGTCGAACACTCTTCAATTTTCTGTTTCCAAACAAATATAATTGATTCATCATCTCCTGAAGCTAACAACTGGCCATTTGGAGACCATCTCACAACATTTACAGCTTTTTGATGCTTAGTTAGATCTGCTACGATTTCTAATTGTACAGAACCATTCTCTGTTTGCGTGATGTACCATATCTGCAACAAAAACAGAGTTGTCATTTAGACGTATATGTTTGGGCTATAAAGTAGGCTATAAACAAATTAACATGTTATTTTATATTTTGAGGCTATAAACAAAACAACATAATATTATGTTTTATTAAACAGATCATACCAATACGTGGCTGTCTGTTCCACCGGAAGCCAAACGTAGAGGTCCATTTACTTCTGTTTTGGGTTGAAAATCGACACTGAGGACTGGGTCACGATTGTGCCACGAAATTTCAGGAATTGCAAATTTCATAGCGAAATACAGCTAACTGTCTACTAAGCTAAAGTTATATGGTTATAACCTAAGGAAGGATGTTAAATCACTGTATTATGTTTATATTAATAATGTTTTTATAATTTAAATTAATAATAAAAATATTTTGAAAAAATACAAATTACAGATCGGCCATCAACTTAAAACTTTTGGCGCGTTTTTGTCTGTCAAGTCAACTTGACATATTAGTATTTGACAACTGTTTTTTTCTATCAAGACAAAGGCCATAGATAAAGATACTATAGATGTCTTAGCCTGTCCGCGTCATCGCGTGGCCATTTTGTGCTTATTTTCATACAAGTAGTGTGCGTTTATTTTCTTGAATATTTCTATTTGTCGATCATTTCGAAGCACAGAAAGAAAGTCATTTAGTTCATGATATCGATAAATTATAGTTTGTTGATATCATGAATAGAATAAGTGGAATAAGCGCTTTTTGCCAGCGCTTATACCATTTGACAAAATTTTGAAGTTCTAATCCACTTGTCCTAATTTAGTAACTTAAGCGCTTACGCTTACGGCTATTCCACTTATCCTAGCTAGGATCCTAATTCCTAGCTTTCTAAATATTATTCCACTTGACTAAATTTTTAATGGCCAGACGTCTTCATAATGGCTCCAGTTCTGTGGAAGCAACAAAAAATTATTGGTATAGGCTTTAGTCGTTGGCTCAATGAAAAAAACTAAATTAAGAAATTAAAAAAAACCCCGCCAAACAACTTTAAAAAGTAATGAAATAATATTTAATAACTTTAAGTTTAAATAATTCCTAGTCTAAAGTGATATTTTAGTCCATAATTGTTGTCACGAACCACGGTGTGTGTTATTTGTACGAGTGCCGTCCAGCGCATGAGGAGCACATTTGCTCTCCTCGGCAAACTTTGGCAGAGTGGTTGAACTAGAGGCATTTGAAGCATTGCAATAATGGTGGTATGTATAAATGTACTGGATACCTGAACATTTGTATGTAGGCGTATCGAGGTAAAGTTGTACCAGCGAATGTAACTGCAATTGTACCCAATGGAGTAAGTTTCCCTTCAACTTTCTTAAAAAATCTTTTAATTGAAATCACTTCTGTGTCGCATGCAATGTTTTTGTATATAACTTCATTGGACAGATCCTTAGGTACATACCTAATAACACCAGTGATCTCCGACTGGTGGGCCGGTACAAAGGCTTTCAGTTTATTTTTTGCTAAAAAGTGGTCCATTTTAAGGAAATTATTCGCCGGTGCGGGCTTCTTAAAGGTGGCACCAACTTTATAAGCGTTAAGAGGCCGGGTTCCCTTGGAATTTTTCATACAAACGTAATACCAAAATCATTTTCTCATACGAAAATATTTAACATGTTTGAGTTATTTTTCAGTTTAGAATAGTAATTACCTAGGTTCCCGCACAAAAATTTACTTCAAAATATTTAAACACAAAAAAAAAATTACTACTAAATATTTAAATACTAAAAAATATTTTTTAGAAATTAAATAATTTGTAGTAAATTTACTATTTATTTATATATTTTTTAGTATTTTACTCTATTTTTTAGTGTTTCAATATTTAGTAGTAAATTTACTAAAAAAAAATTTTAAACAAAAAAAAATTTTTTTTTTGTTTAAATATTTTGAACCTAGGTAATTACTATATTAAACTGAAAAATAATTCAAACATGTTAAATATTTTCGTATGAGAAAATGATTTTGGTATTACGTTTGTATGAGAAATTCCAAGGGTACCCGGCCCCTTAACTCTATGCGCTCCTATAATGCCCTTTATATTTTCCGTGAATAATTTGGTCAAAGCAATAGGATTTTTGTTTCCCAATTTTTCATTGTT